>OY728147.1:1974937914-1975225650 GCA_963277665.1 Viscum album | reverse complement strand
TATTTCATAGATTATGTTCTTTATTTACTTATGATTAATGTCTTATGAACTTCCAATATTAGTGAGATGATTCATGTCTAAGATATTTGATATGTATGGTATGATCTTCTATTTCCATGATCATGTTATCACACCCTTATTCTCATGATTATGCTTACATACCTCCCTTATTTACCCTTACTGAGCATCTGATCTCACCCCCTTTATGTTTCTTTCCCCTGGTTATGAAGATATGTATTATGTTTGATATTTATAAGAAGGGTTATAGGGATGAAGAACTTAGTGGGAGATAATTTATCTCCATTATGTATGATTATTTATGTTTCCATGTTTCTAAAGGCAGTAGACTAGTACGGTATTTGGGTGTTAGTTTGTATAATGTTTTAAGTTTTATGAAAATGTTATGTAATATTAATGTATTAAAGGTGTGGGTTATTATAGTTTTTATTAGAGAAAAGGTTTTTTAACATTTATAAGGTAGGATGAGAAAACCTTAGTGGGAAATCTAAGTGCATGTTTAAGGATAAGTCTTATGATAAGGAAAAGTGTAGGAAAATGTCCTAGAATTTTTTTGAAGGATAGAGTGATTGATTTCCTAGAAATGAATCAATGTTTATATAATACAAGTGTATGTGGCTCTGGAATAGATGTACCTAGGTGTAACAACTCTGAGAAGATGTTTCGGGCCTGACTCGAGGTAATCTGGTACACAAAAGTGGGCCTTTCTTCACACCTTGTTTAACAATCCCGAGGGATATGCATTGGGAATTCACAAACTCTTAACAAACCATCATAAAAGATTTAAATATAAATTTTCTATGAATAACCTGGTATAAACATTAGGTTTCATATATTAAGGAAGGTTTCATAATTTAGACATCTTATAAGTGAATTTTCATGACTATGTGGTTCCCAAATATGATAACTATATTTACTCTATGCTTTTGGTTTTAGTCAATGGATGGAACCCAAAGAAACTGAATTAATGGTGATTATTATAGATAATGAAATGATTCTACTCTTGATCAACCAAATACTATGTGATATTTAATTAATAACCTCATTGCTATGATCACACAACTTTCTCAAGCTATGAATCATGGTGGACTTCCAAATGAGAAAAGGAGGGAACAACATTCTGTTGAGTATTTCATGAGGAAAAGTCCACCTACTTTAAAATGGTATTCTAATCCACTAGTTATTGAATAATAGATCAATACTACTACAAATATATTCTCTATTTTTTAGGGTTCAGAGAATGAGAAATTCATTCTATTTGTTTATCGGTTAGAAGGTGAAGCATATCAATGGTGGTCTCTAATAAAGAATACAAGGAAATAAGATGAGATTGAATCCATGGATTGGGATGAGATCAAGAACTTATTTTTCAATAAGTACTTTCCTCATATTCTCTATACCAATATGGAGAAAGAGTTCCTTGTATTGAAGAAAAGGTATGATGAATCTATTGATACCTATGAGGCTAATTTCATGAGACTTGTGAGGTATGCTTCAAGAATTATCATACAAACTGAAAGTAAAGTTGATAGGTTCTTTAGTGTTTTAAAGCCAAGTCTTAGAAGGAAGTTGGCCATAAGAGACTTTAGTAGATATGAAGAGATTGTGTATTGTTAAATCAAGGTTGAAATGGAGGTTGGAGCAACATATCAATCTCATGGTTTTGACAAGAAGAGGAAGATGGAGTTTAATGGAAAATTTGGAAACCATGTAGAGAAGAAGATGAACTTCTCTTTATACTCTAAGTGTGGGAAGAATAATGAAGTAAATTTCCTTAAGGGTTCTAATAAATGTTTTAAGTGTGTAAGGTAAGTCCATCTGGCATTTGATTTATGAAGTGATTGGAAGAAGTTAGCTCAAAATGATAATGGAGAGAAAGCTGAACAGAATGGACCTCCCATGATTTAGTGCTACAAGTGTAACGAGAACAAGAATTATCATAACCACTTCCCAAACCCATGGTCAATTGATTATGGTCGATTTCAACAACCCCTTAACCTAAGGGATAAGTGGATATACCATTATATCACTATTTTCGATGTGGGGTGTGATAATGATGGGATGAAAGGTACACTTACCATCCACTCTATAACAGCTAATATCATATTTGATTCTGGATATACCCACTATTTAATATATAAAGAATTTTATAAGGGTGTTAAGATTAAACCAAAACAATTATATGTGAAATTGATAGTTCAAACCCTTAATGGTATGATTATTGCATCTCATGTCTATGATTCCTATCTAGTTGAAGTTTGTGGGAATGTGATTCCTTCAAATCTTGTCATTCTTCCTTTGGTTTAAGTTGATGTCATATTAGGCATGGATTATATTTATCTTCATAAAACCCACATCAATTGTAAATTAAGGTAATTTACATTTGATATTTCAAACCCATCTATGATCATCCATCAATTTGATGATTAGTATGAACTTCCTATGGAGAATAAATCTAGTGTGAGGGTCTTAATTCCCATTAAAAAGGGTTGTTTATCTCAAATGGTTGGGAAGAAAATTGACATCGATGATATGCCTATTGTTATAGATTTCGTGGATGTCTTTTTGGAAGAGTTTCCTAGTCTTCCACAAAAATTGGAAGTTGATTTCTCAATAGAACTCATACCTGGTTCCACCCCAATTTAAAAGAATACTTATAGAATGGATCAGATTGAGTTGCAAGAATTGAAGAAGAAACTCCAAGAAAACTTTGATAAGGGATTCATTCAGCCAAGTGTGTCACCTTGGGGTGAACCTGTTCTTTTTAAGAAAAATAAATCCAGATAAATGATGCTCTATATTGATTATCGGGAGTTGAACAAGATCACAATCTAGAATAAGTATCCTCTTCCCCGCATTGATGACTTGTTTGATCAACTATATGATACTCAATACTTTTCCAAGATCATCCTTTGTTCTGGATATCATTAATTGAGGGTTAATAAGAAGGATATACCCAATATGGCATTCCATATAAGGCATGGACACTGTGAATATATAGTGATGTATTTTTCTATTACTAATTCCCCTAATATCTTCATGGATTTAATGAATAGGGTCTTTATAGATTACCTTGATATGTTTGTGGTAGTCTTTATAGATGATTTTCTTATCTATTCAAAGAGAAAATAAGAGCATGAATATCACTTGAGAATTATACTAAAGTCCCTAAGGAAGGAGAATCTATAGAAAAAATTGAAAAGTGTGAATTTTGGATGCAAAAGGTTTCATTTTTGGGTCACATAATCTCAAGAGATGGTATAACAGTAGATCCATCAAATATAGAGGCTATTGAATGCTAGCCTAGACCAACCACAGTGACTGAGATCCATGGATTTATTGGTTAGATAGATATTAGAAATGGTTTGTGAATAATTTCTCAAGACTATTTAATCCTATGACTAAGTTAACTCCGAAGGGTTTCAAGTTCCTCAATATTGACGAATGTGAGGAAAATTTCAAGGAACTGAAGACAAGGTTAGTCAGTGCACATGTTCTTACATTACTATGTAGTGTAGAAGGGTTTGTAATCTATATCAGTGCATCAAATAAGAGATTGAGATATTTTATTATGAATAATAACATGGTTATTGATTATGCCTCATGACAATTGAAGATTAATGAGAAAAATTTCCCAAATCATGATTTGGAGTTATCAGCGACAGTTTTTTCATTAAAGATATAGAGGCATTATATTTATGAATAAAAGTATAATATATATAATAATCATAAAAGTATGAAATATATATTCATACAGAAGGATTTGAACATGCACCATAGAAGATGGTATGAGAAGATGAATGATTATGACTGCTCAATACATTATCACCATAGGAAAGAAAACAAGGTGGCCATTGCTTTGAGTCGGAAGGATCATTCTAAATTATCTATGATAAGGATCACAACAGATCCAATATTTATGGATTTATATATAATAAACCTAGAAATCCTGATGGAAGGAGAAAAATATTATCTTTCTCAAATGAATGTTCAACCCTATATCCTAGTGAAAATTAAGGAGGCACAAAAGAAAGAAGAAGAGCTACAAAAGAAAGTCTAAAATGTTCCTGAGTTTAACCTTGATTAGGATGGAATGATAAGGTTCAAGAAATGTGTATGTGTTCCTTCCATACCAAATTTGAATAAGGATCTATTATAGGAATCTCATATTTCTTCATTCTCTATTCATCCTAGAAGTATGAAGATGTATAGAGACTTGAATGAATAATTTTGGTGGGATGGAATGAAGAGAGATATCATAGAGTTTGTATCTTGGTTCTTGGTATGACAAAAAGTTAAGGTTGAAAGACAAAATTCAAAGGGGAAATTGTATCCATTACCCATACCAAAATGGAAATGGGAGAACATCACTATGGATTTTCTCATCAGAATAACCAAAACCTCTAAAGGGTTTAATGCTATATGGGTGGTATTAAATCACATTACTTAGTCAACACACTTCAACACTATTATAGAAGACTTCTCTCTGGATGAGATTTCTAGGATATACATTAAGGAAGTGGTAAGGTTGTATGGAGTACCACATTATATTGTATCAGATAGGGATTATAGGTTTAATTCAAAGTTATATTGAAGTCTTCAGTAAGAACATAATACAAAATTGAGTTTCCACACTACTTATCATCCTTCAATAGATGATCAGTCTGAAATCCCAATTCAAAACCTATAGGATATGTTGAGATATTGTTATATGGATCTAAAATGTGGTTGGGATGAACACCTTCCCGTTATTGAGTTTTATTAGAATAATATCTTTCACTCAAGCATTCAGATGACATCATATAAAGCCCTATATGGGAAGAAATGTAAAGCTACAACATTCTGGGATGAGTTTGGAGAAACAAAGCTATTAGGACCTAAGAAAACTGAATAAATGGTTGAGAAGGTTAGAACAATTTAGAATCAAATCAAGGTAGTTCAAAGTCAGAAGAAAAGTTATGCTAATAACCACCAACATGACATAAAATTTGAAGTTGGTGAAAATATGTTTCTACAAATCTCACCATGGAATAAGGTTAGGAGATTTGGGAAGAAACGATAACTAATCCCTTGCTATATTGGTCCTTTTTAGATTCTTGATAATATCAAGATGATATAATATCACTTGGAACTTCCTCCAAATATATCTCAAGTTTATGATATGTTCCATGTATCTATCCTGAAGAAGTACATACCTGAACCTTCACATATACTGAACTCAAAGGTCATAGTGCTTGAGAAGGATCTTTCTTAAGAGGAGTAACAAGTTGAAATTCTGTATCATATAGAGAAAGTTCTACAAAACAAGACCACTCACCTTGTCAATGTTTTGTAGAGAAATAACTAGTTAGATGAAGATAAGTGAGAACTTTAGGATATGATGATGTAGAATTATGATCATTTTTTTACCTGAGTGATGAATTTCTAGGGTGAATTTTATTTTAAGGGGGTAGAATGTTACACCTAGAGTTTTTATGGACCTTTTTTTCATACAGAATATCAAATTGGTGTACATTACCCCAAACATAGACATGAAATATGTTACATATAACACTAAATTGGTGTACGTTGCACTCAACAACTACTTGGCGTACATTACACAGAACACTGATGTTTCTATGAAACATCATTTTATTGTTATAATTATTTAAATGAGATAACTATAACCTATCCATTAAAATTATTAATATGAACAATATTGAATACTTTTAAAATATTTTTTAAAATGTTTTTATATAAATAAAACATATTTATAATGAAAGATATGATTTTTGGTAAATCCCTTTTATGTTTAGAAACATTGTTTTCTCGAATGAATTTCTTTTAATGTCCTTATGTGAAAAATAATGAAATTAATTTTAGAAACATTTAGAAATTGAATTTGATAAAATAATTTTTTTTAATTTATAATGTCGAAATTATCTCATGGTTAAATTTTCGTATTTTTATGAGAAACTTCATTTTTGGATGAATAGTGAAAAATACCTGATTTTAATTCAAAACTGTTTTTTCATCTAATTTATTTAGCATGTTAATTATATTTAAATTGTTTTTAAAATTTTAATTAGATTATATTTTTATCAATTAATACAATTTAGATAATTGGAACCAATTTCCCAGTGAAATTGGATATAAAATATTAGTAAACATTTGATCATTTTTACTAAAAAACTGCATTGTGGAACCGACTATGGGATTAATTTTAAATTAATTTCAACCACTTTTATGATTGGAATTTGAAAAAATATATTAAATATTTGAATAATATTAATTTATAATATCTAATAATGTAAATTTATTTTTGACCAAAAATATTAATGAATGTAATTAAAATTAATTACATCGATTAAGGTAAAATTATGCTTAACTAAGGACTAAACCTTATATTTAAGATGAAAAAACTTATAAACTTGTCCAAAACCCATTTTATGTACATTATTATAACATCAAACTTCCATTATTGAGTTTTTTCGATTTTTTATGACTTCTGTTAGGTAAAAATGTGGGTACAACTCACTTGTTTTCAAATATTCCATGTGTGTCCTTTCCCTTCCCTATAAAAGGCCACCATATCTCCCTCTTCTTCACACCTATAAAATATATTAGGTTTGTCCAATATCTACCCAAAACACTTACCAATATCCCTTCTTTCCTCCTTTAATCCTATCTTTGGTCATAAAGTCCTCCAAGGAAGCCTTCTGGCACAAACCAAAAGGAGTTACCTGATTAAGAGGCAACACCCTCTCTCAAGATCCTTTCTTTTATTTTACTTATCCAACCCATAAAATTTATTTATTCCATGGTTTTACAACATAAAAATTATCCTAAATATTATATTATGTTCTTAGGCTAAGGTTTTAATTACAAACACCTCCATCTAATGCGTAATGAACACACTGTTTACGTGTACAACGAACTTTCGCCTCACTAAAAGATGATTGTTCATTTTTCAATTACCGCCTATCATGGTGAAAATTATGATGTAAAATATGTTTATATATGTTATATTTTATATTTATTATATATTTAACATTATTTATTCCCTTTTACAAAACATATCTTTTTTACTTTCTATTTTTTGTTAATACGATAATTTCATTTGAGGAAGTGTGGACTACTGCCCCCTCAAAGCGATATGATTCATTCATAAACTACAGAGAATATATTAAGTATGGGTTTAGTGAATATGTATGATATATGTGATATAATAAAGATATTGTAATAATTATATACATATATTCATATATTTCATTTTCTTTCTTTCTTTCAATACGACAATAAAAACAGAAACAACATTCATGTGTACGTACGACTTACTGTCTCCACAAACAGTGTATCCCATTTTTTACTTATATATTATATAGATTATTATAATAAAAATATAATGTATATAAATTATATTTATATCATTTTTTTCATTATGTAATCATGATATAATTATAAGGACCAACAACATAACATATTAAGGCACATGCGGAGAACAAAGTGCTTATTATCCGAAGTGAAACCTTAACATTGGATGGTTGAAAAGTAGGTAAAATAAGGTCATAATAAAACCACATATGGAACTAGATAAAATAATATGTTTCTTTAAAATATTTATAATAGATTTATATTTATTATACAGGTGGTTTGAATGATTACAATGAGTGTTAAGACACAAGGTAAAGGGATTTCATCTCATTTTTTTATTTCCAGGAGATACATGCTATGTTCACCACTCTTTAATTTTGTGTGGTGTATATACTAGACATGATTGTATTATATTTATATTATAATTAAATTTATGGGTATTCACATATCCATTTTATGATCTTTCTTTCATGGGGTTTAAGTTACAAAAGTTACTAAATCAATAAACTAGTTTTGTCTCAATTTGCCTTATTTGAGACTCATGTTTTGTTATGCACCTAAATTCTTTTTATATGTGCATATACATCCATTTTACATGTTATATCATGAATTTACTTATTTTTATGATATTTTACGATTCATGTAATTTCTTTTTCTTACATGGAGAGTATGATCCCAAGTAACTATGTGGTAAGAGTTTTTTGAAACAATCTCATCACCTTTTGATATTGTTAATGATTATGTTTCATTGATGAAATATTAGGATAAATATCTTAATAAAACCTATTAGTTTCCTTATAATCTATTTATTCAAGATAGATCCATGTATTAATACCATTTCTCACTCTTTGGTACTTAATATAATGTGTTTGAGTAAAATTTGACCATCTCTCTCAAGTCATAAATCTATTGTATTAAAAAAATGTTTTAAAAAATATTTTAAAAAGATATTTGAAGCCCGTTTTCAATGAAAAAGTATTTTAAAAATGTTTTGTGGGTTTTAATGCTTCCTTTTTTAGTTTTCAAAGCTATTTTCCAAGAAAAAGGTTTTCAAAAAGGTTTAATGTTTTAAAAATAATTTTCAATACAGAAATGATATTTTACTCAAGAAATGTTTTTAAAAGATCTTTCAAAATTATTTCCCATATAAGATAACATCCTTTGGTGTTACTCATGCCTTTATGGTGAAATTATTCAATGTTTCCATTTATAGTCTTTCTCTTAATGGATTATGTTTTGATGTCATGATGTTGATGAGACCTATTTCTCTTTCATGGGTTATATGCTTTTGAAAACCACTTCTTTTCCGGGGGTTATGTTTATGATGAAATGATTATGAAACCTGTATTTTTTCCATAGATTATGATATGATTACATGTTTATAATACCCATTTCATTTCATGGGTTATGATATGATTATTTATGATATTGTGTAACATGTATGTATGATTTCACAATGAGGCTGGTGGGACCTATATATCTCTCTAATGAATTGGGTAAAGATTCATATCTCATGATACATAATAAGATGGTCTTGGGAATGAACCTTAACAACTAAGATGACCATGGAAGTGAACCATGACTACCAAGATGGTATGAAGAGTGAACTCATGCAACTAAGATGGATGTGAGAGTGGGCCATGACTACCAAGATGGTATGGGGAGTAAACCTTTACTACCAAGATGGTATTAGAATCAATGCCTTGGATACTATGTAAATCATATTATATATACTTATGTGTCTTCCATAATTCCATGTTTTATTCCCATGTTCTGATTTCATGGATTATGTTATTTTTTTCCTTATGATTCATTTCTTATGAATTTCCAAGATTTATTTCATGATTCATGTATATGATCTTTGATATGTAGGGTATGATCTTCTGTTTTCATGATCATGTTATCGCACCCATATTCTCATGATACACTTACATATCTCCCTTGTTTACCCTTACTGCGAATCTAATATCACCCCATTTATGTTTCCTTACCTCCATGTTATAAAGATATGTATTATGTTTGATGTTTCTAAGAAGGGTTATAGTCAAGAATAATCTATTTGTAGATAATATAGCTCATTTATGTATTAGTGTTTATGTTTCCATGTTTATAAAGGCACTAGACTAGTGCGGTATTTGGGAGTCTGTTTGTATATTATTTTAAGTATTCCACAAATTTCATGTAATGTTAATGTATGAAAATCATGGGTCACTATAGGATTGCTATCAGGATACCACAAGAACACACCCTGGTTTGTCCGGTCTCACTATGCACCATTCGGTCGCAGTCCATCTAGGAATCTATCAAAAATTCACTCATCTGCACAAGTCACAATACAAATAGGAAAAGCCTATGAAGGGGTGAGTATAAAAATACCCAATAGGACACCCCAAAACCCCAAATCATACAAAAAATGAACAACAATCATCTCTACAAAAATATATGTCTACAACACATATAACAAGAATATCTAGATATACTCAATAAAGACACACAATCTCAAATGAAAAGTCATAACCATAATTCCATCCTAGGATTCTAGCTCGAAAGTTCCACATAAAACTCATCCAAGAGAATGTAATCCATGATTATGGTAGCATTGATGATGTTCTTCCAAGAGGTAGTTCTCAATGGGTCTCTCCATGGGAAGTACATGACAAAATTCCTAAGAGATACAATACACAAATGAGGCTCACTCCCAAGGTCATGGGGTATACCAATAATCCAATCCAAATTAACTTCCTAAGTATAGGATTAGAACTTTCATAGTGTTGGTCATGATGATACCAAGAACTCCATGTAGGGAATAAATATGAATATAGGATCTCACTCTAGGCCTCATGGAAGGATTCGAATAACTCTATCCAAAATTTTTGCTAAAGGAATCATTGTCCTATGAGGAGGAGGCAACTTCATACTAACTTCCAGGGAATGGATATGGTAAAAACACCCTAATGAAACTTTTCCAATATATAGAGGAAAATGGCTATAATCATACAACAAGGAAGTACATGGCATGTAGTAGGGTTGCACACAGTGTCCCTTTGATTCTAGTTCCTTATCATATAAATGGACCATGTTCATGACCATGTAATAGTACAAGACATACGACTTCCCATGTATGAGTACACAACATGAGGCTACCACTACTGGAAATCCAACATTTCCCAACGGTTTAGAACCGTTGGGAAAGGCTGCAGAACCATTGGTATATGTTATACCAACGGTTCTGTAAACCGTGGGGAAGTAAGCCGTTGGGAAAGGCTTTTCCCAACGGTTTACACAGAACCGTTGGGATAGGTTAGAAAAAATCAACCTATCCCAATGGTTCTGCCAAACCATTGGGAAAGGCCTTTCCCAACGGTTTGGCCCGTTGGGAAAGGCCTTTCCCAACGGTTTGGCCCGTTGGGAAATCAACAGACAATTTTCTTTCCCAACGGTTTACAAACCGTTGGGAAAGGTTTTTACCAACGGTTCCATGAACCATTGGTAAAAACAACCCTGCAACAGGGTATCCCAATGGTTTCAAACCGTTGGGATAGGGTGTTTTTACCAACGGTTCCTTGAACCGTTGGTAAAAATAGCTACATAGAGCCTATGCCAACGGTTTGAAAACCGTTGGCATAGGCTTTGCTGTGCAAATTGCACAGCAGCCTGCAATTTTCACAGCAGGTCTAGTTTTTGGGCATTTTCAATTCAATTTTCAATCCAATTATGCCCTCGTTTTCAATTCATTTTTCAATCCAATTATTGTACCTGTAACACATATAATGTATACATATAGAGAACAAACCAACACATACAAATAATGAAAACCAACCAACCAACACATATAATGCATCCTGAAAATATACACATCCATAATTAAAGTAGAATTCATAACATAATTATAAACATACATAATTCATTTAGAATTCATTTTAAAATTTAGATGACAATTATATGTGGAATCCAAAATTCAATTCATAATTTGATCGGTTTTTTCTATACCATATATTTTTACCTCAAATGATGTCCATTTTAAACAAAATACATACACCTGAAGTGATACCGGCCACACCACACCTCATATTGAGGCGGGGTTGACTCGTACACGTCACATTTGACCCATGGATCGTTGTGCTAAAGTATCGACACAATCTGAATACGTTTGGTCGGTTTTCCGTATGCCAGTTGATGTTTTTCACTTAAAATGACGTTCTTTTGAAACAAAAGACGGACACTATGAGTGGTGCCGACCACACCACGTCTCCAATTGAGGCGGGGTTGATTCGTACACGTCACATATGACCCATGGATCGTTCTCCTAAAGTTTAAATGGAAACCAAATGCGTTTGGTTGGTCTTCCGTATGCACTTAAAATGTTGTCCATTTTAAACAAAAGTGTGACACTTAGACTAATTCTGACCACACCGAGACTTAGATTCATCCCGGGTTGGCTCGTACATGTCACATATGACCCATGGATCATTGTGATAAATTATCAAAAGATTACGAATGTGTTTGGTCAGTTTTGCGTATGCCAGTTGTTCTTTTCATTTATAATCATGTCCATTTTAAACAAAAGAGACAGAGTTAGAGCGGTGTCGGCCACAACGCGTCTCGAATTAAGACGGGGTTGACTTTTACACGTCACATATGACTCATGGATCGTTTTTCTAAAGTATCGATAGAATCCGAATGCGTTTGGTCATTCTTCCGTATGTCAGTTGATGCCTTTCACTTAAAATGACGTCCTTTTGAAACAAAAGACGGACACTTTGAGTGGTGTCAGACGCACCGCATGTCGGATTGAAGCAGGGATGATTCGTACACATCACATAAGACCCATGGATCGTTCTCCTAAAGTTTCAACGGAAACCGAATCCGTTTGGTCGTTTTTCCGTATGTACTTAAAATGGTGTCCATTGTAAACAAAAGAGAGTCACTTAGAATTATCCTGGCCACACCGCGACTCAGATTCATCCCGGGTTGGCTCGTACACATCACATATGACCCATGGATTTTTGGGATAAATTATCAACAGATTCGGAATGCGTTTGGTCGGTTTTCCGTATGTCAGTTGATGCTTTTCACTTAAAATGACATCCTTTTGAAACAAAAGACGGACACTTTGAGTGGTTCCGGCCACACCACGTCTCCGGATTGAGCTAAAACCACCGTGCAACATTCTAATTATTATTCGTGATGTGTACGCGCTGACGGCACGTCAATCGGACGTGTGGTTTGCGCGGTACGACTCAATATTCTTGTTTTAAGTGATGCGCGTGCTTCGTAAACGCGCGTGAGGGGGTCCAAACGGGCCGAACGAAGTCGGAATGGCCTGAAATCAGACGACAAATACGGGAGAGTGATTTATGAAGTGGTCGAGTAGACGGCACGTCAATCGGACGTGCCGTGTGCCCGCGGTGACCGACAACGCAGTTCTGGTGTCATAAACGGCCAAAACGGGCGTCCAACGGTCAAATTCATAGAGGACGACCTCATATTGAGCTGAAACCACCATGAAACATTCTAATTATTATTCGTGACGTGTACGCGCAGACGGAACGTCAATCGGACGTGCGGTTTGCGCGGTACGACTCAATATTCGTATTTTAAGTGATGCGCGCGCTTCGTAAACACGCGTGAGGGGGGTCCAAACGGGCCAAACGAAGTAGGAATGGCCTGAAATCAGACGAAAAATACGGGTGAGTGATTTCTGAAGTGGTCGAGCAGACGACACGTCAATTTGACGTGCCCTGTGCCCGCTGTGACCGACAACGCAGTTCTGGTGTCATATACGACCAAAACGGGCGTCAAACGGTCAAATTCATAGCGTACGACCTTGTATTGAGCTGAAACCACCGTGAAACATTATCATTATTATTCGTGACGTGTACGCGCAGACGGCACGTCAATCGGACGTGCGGTTTGCGCGGTACGGCTCAATATTCGTGTTTTAAGTGATGTGCGCGCTTCGTAAACGCGCGTGAGGGTGGTCCAAACGGGCCGAACGATTTCTGAATGTCCTGAAATTAGATGAAAAATACGGGTGAGTGATTTATGAAGTGGTCGAGTAGACGACACGTCAATCGGACGTGCCGTGTGCCCGCGGTGACCGACAACGCAGTTCTGGTGTCATAAACGGCCAAAACGGGCGTCAAACGGTCAAATTCATAGCGGACGACCTCAGATTTTCCTGACAACACCTTGAAACATTTTAATTATTATTCGTGATGTGTACGCGCAGACGGCATGCCAATCGGACGTGCGGTTTGCACGGTACGACTCAATATTCGTGTTTTAAGTGATGTGTGCGCTTCGTAAACGCGCGTGAGGGGGGTCTAAACGGGCCGAACGAAGTCGGAATGGCCTGAAATCAGACGAAAAATACGGGTGAGTGATTTATGAAGTGGTCGAGCAGACGGAACATCAATCGGACGTGCCGTGTGCCCGCAGTGACCGACAACGCAGTTCTGGTGTCATAAACGGCCAAAACGGGCGTCCAACGGTCAAATTCATAGCGGATGACCTCGGATTGACCTGAAAACACCGTGAAACATTCTAATTATTATTCGTGATGTGTACGCGTAGACGGCACACCAATCAGACGTGCGGTTTGCGCGGTACGTCTCAATATTCGTGTTTTAAGTAATGCGCGCGCTTCGTAAACGCGCGTGAGGGGGGTCCAAACGGGCCGAATGAAGTCGGAATGGCCTGAAATCAGACGAAAAATACGGGTGAGTGATTTATGAAGTGGTCGAGCAGACGACACATCAATCGGACGTGCCGTGTGCCCGCGGTGACCGATAACGCAGTTCTGGTGTCATAAACGGCCAAAACGGGCGTCCAACGGTCAAATTCATAGAGTACGAATTCAAATTGAGCTGAAACCACCGTGAAACATTATAATTATTATTCGTGACATGTACGCGCAGACGGCACATCAATAGGACGTGCGGTTTGCGCGGTACGGCTCAATATTCGTATTTTAAGTGATGCACGCGCTTCGTAAACGCGCGTGAGGGGGGTCCAAACGGGCCAAACGAAGTCGGAATGGCCTGAAATCAGACGACAAATACGGGTGAGTGATTTCTGAAGTGGTCGAGCAGACGGCACGTCAATTGGACGTGCCACGTGCCCGCGGTGACCGACAACGCAGTTCTGGTGTCATAAACGGCCAAAACGGGCGTCAAACGGTCAAATTCATAGCGAACGACCTCGGATTGAGCTGAAACCTTCGTGAAACATTATCATTATTATTCGTGACATGTATGCACAGACGGAACGTCAATCGGACGTGCGGTTTGCGCGGTACGGCTCAATATTCGTGTTTTAAGTGATGCGCGCGCTTCATAAACGCGCGTGAGGGTGGTCCAAACGGGCCGAACGATTTCGGAATGGCCTGAAATCAGACGAAAAATACGGGTGAGTGATTTATGAAGTGGTCGAGCAGACGGCACATCAATCGGACGTGCCTTGTGCCCGCGGTGACCGACAACGCAGTTCTGGTGTCATAAACGGCCAAAACGGGCGTCAAACGGTCAAATTCATAGCGGACGACCTCGGATTGTCCTGAAAACACCGTGCAACATTATAATTATTATTCGTGACGTGTACGCGCAGACGGCACACCAATCGGACGTGCGGTTTTCACGGTACGACTCAATATTTGTGTTTTAAGTGATGCGGGCGCTTCGTAAACGCGCGTGAGGGGGGTCCAAACGGGCCGAACGAAGTCGGAATGGCCTGAAATCAGATGAAAAATACAGGTGAGTGATTTCTGAAGTGGTCGAGCAGACGACACGTCAATCGGACGTGCCGTGTGCCCGCGGTGACCGACAATGCAGTTCTGGTGTCATAAAGGGCCAAAACGGGCGTCCAACAGTCAAATTCATAGCGGACAACGTCAGATTGACCTGAAAACACCGTGCAACATTCTAATTATTATTCGCGACGTGTACGCGTAGACGGCACGCCAATCGGACGTGCAGTTTGCGCGGTACGGCTCAATATTCGTGTTTTAAGTGATGCGCGCGCTTCGTAAACACGCGTGAGGGGGGTCCAAACAGGCAGAACGAAGTCGGAATGGACTGAAATCAAACGAAAAATACGGGTGATTGATTTCAGAAGTGGTCGAGCAGACGGCACGTCAATCGGACGTGCCGTGTGCCCGCGGTGACCGACAACGCAGTTCTGGTGTCATAAACGGCCAAAACGGGCGTCCAACGGTCAAATTCATAGCGGACGAACTCAGATTGAGCTAAAACCACCGTGCAACATTATAATTATTATTCGTGACGTGTACGCGCAGACGGCATGCCAATCGGACGTGCGGTTTGCGCGGTAAGGCTCAATATTCGTATTTTAAGTGATGCACGTGCTTCGTAAACGCGCGTGAGGGGGGGTCCAAACGGGCCGAACGAAGTCGGAATGACCTGAAATCAAACGAAAAATACGGGTGAGTGATTTTTGAAGTGTTCGAGCAGACGGCACGTCAATTGGACGTGCCCTGTGCCCGGGGTGACCGACAACGCAGTTCTGGTGTCATAAACGGCCAAAACGGGCGTCAAACGGTCAAATTCATAGCGGACGACCTCGGATTGAGCTGAAACCACTGTGAAACATTCTAATTATTATTCGTGACGTGTAAGCGCAGACAGAACGTCAATCGGACATACGGTTTGCACGGTACGACTCAATATTCGTGTTTTAAGTGATGCGCGCGCTTCGTAAACGCGCGTGAGGGTGGTCCAAACGGGCCGAACGATTTTGGAATGGCCTGAAATCAGACAACAAATACGGGTGAGTGATTTATGAAGTGGTCGAGCAGACGGCACGTCAATCGGACGTGCCGTGGGCCCGCGGTGACCGACAACGCAGTTCTGGTGTCATAAACGGCCAAAACGGGCGTCCAACGGTCAAATTCATAGCGGATGACCTCGGATTGACCTGAAACCACCGTGAAACATTCTAATTATTATTCGTGACGTGTACGCGCAGACGAAACGTCAATCGGACGTGCGGTTTGTGCGGTACAACTCAATATTCGTGTTTTAAGTGATGCGCGCGCTTCGTAAACGCGCGTGAGGGGGGTCCAAACGGGCCGAACAAAATCGGAATGTCCTGAAATCAGATGAAAAATACGGGACAATGATTTCTGAAGTGTTCGAGCAGACGGAACGTCAATCGGACGTGCCGTGTGCCCGCGGTGACCGACAACGCAGTTCTGGTGTCATAAACGGCCAAAACGGGCGTCCAACAGTCAAATTCATAGCGGACGACCTCAGATTGAGCTGAAACCACCGTGCAACATTCTAATTATTATTCGTGACGTGTACGCGCATACGGTATGTCAATCGGACGTGCGGTTTGCGTGGTACGACTCAATATTCGTGTTTTAAGTGATGCGCGCGCTTCGTAAACGCGCGTGAGGGTGGTCCAAACGGGCCGAATGATTTCGAAATGGCCTGTAATCAGACAAAAAATATGGGTGAGTGATTTATGAAGTGGTCAAGCAGACGGCACATCCATTGGACGTGCCGTGTGCCCGCGGTGACCGACAACGCAGTTCTGGTGTCATAAATGGCCAAAACGGGCGTAAAATGGTCAAATTCATAGTGGACGACCTCAGATTGACCTGAAACCACCGAGAAACATTCTAATTATTATTCGTGACGTGTACGCGCAGACGGCACGTCAATCAGATCTGCGGTTTGCGCGGTACGGCTCAATATTCGTGTTTTAAGTGATGCGCGCGCTTCGTAAACGCGCGTGAGGGGGGTCCAAACGGGCCAAACGAAGTCGGAATGGACTGAAATCAGACGAAAAATACGGGACAGTGATTTCTGAAGTGGTCGAGCAGACGGCACGTCAATCGGACGTGCCGTGTTCCCGCGGTGACCGACAACGCAGTTCTGGTGTCATAAACGGCCAAAACGGGCGTCAAATGGTCAAATTCATAGCGTACGACCTCATATTGAGTTGAAACCACCGTGAAACATTCTAATTATTATTCGTGACGTGTACGCGAAGACGTCACGTCAATCGGATGTGCGGTTTGCGCGGTACGACTCAATATTCGTGTTTTAAGTGATGCGCGCGCTTCGTAAACGCGCGTGAGGGGGGTCCAAACGGGCCGAACAAAGTCATAATGGCCTGAAATCAGATGAAAAATACGGGAGAGTGATTTATGAAGTGGTCGAGCAGACGACACGTCAATCGGGCGTGCCGTGTGCCCGCGGTGACCGACAACGCAGTTCTGGTGTCATAAACGGCCAAAACGGGCGTCCAACGGTCAAATTCAGAGCGGACGACCTCAGATTGAGCTGAAACCATCGTGAAACATTCTAATTATTATTCGTGACTTGTACGCGTAGACGGCATGTCAATCGGACGTGCGGTTTGCGCGGTACGACTCAATATTTGTATTTTAGGTGATGCGCGCGCTTCGTAAATGCACGTGAGGGGGGTCCAAACGGGCCAAACGAAGTCGGAATGGCCTGAAATAAGACGAAAAATATAGGTGAGTGATTTCTGAAGTGGTCGAGTAGACGACACGTCAATTGGACGTGCCATGTGCCCGCGGTGACCGACAACGCAGTTCTGGTGTCATAAACGGCCAAAACGGGCGTCAAACGGTCAAATTCATAGAGGACGACCTTGGATTGAGTTGAAACCACTGTGAAACATTCTCATTATTATTCGTGACGTGTACGCGCAGACGAAATGTCAATTGGACGTGCGGTTTGCGCGGTACGACTCAATATTCTTGTTTTATGTGATGCGCGTGCTTCGTAAACGCGCGTGAGGGTGGTCCAAACGGGCCGAACGATTTCGGAATGGCCTGAAATCAGACGACAAATACGGGTGAGTGATTTATGAAGTGGTCGAGTAGACGGCACGTCAATCGGACGTGCCGTGTGCCTGCGGTGACCGACAACGCAGTTCTGGTGTCATAAACGGCCAAAACGGGCGTCCAACACATTTCGAATGCGTTTGGTCAGTTTTTCATATTTCACCTTTTGTTTTCACTTAAAATATTATGGAAATTCATATAGAATATTTTTATATCATATTTAGTATGGATTAGATTTTAGTTGATCGTGCTATGAAACATTTCAGAGCTAATGAAATTAAGGAAGGTGGAGGGGCTGTCCGGGGGGCTGTCCGGGGGGGCTGTCCGGTGGGTGTCTGGGGGGCTGTCCGGGGACCAAGGAGGAGGTGGGGGGGGGGGGTGTGCGGGGTCTGTCCGGGGGGTGTTTGGGGTATGTTCAGGGGGTTGTCCGGGGTTGTTCAGGGGGCTGTCCGGGGGTTGTTCAGGGGGTTGTTCAGGGGTTGTTCAGGGGTTGTTCAGGGGTTGTTCAGAGGTTGTTCAGGGGGTTGTCCGGGGTTGTTCAGGGGGCTGTCCGGGGGCTGTTTGGGGGGTTGTCCGGGGTCCAAGGGGGAGGGTGGGTGGTTGTCTGGGGGGCTGTCCGGGGGGCTATCCGGGGTCCAGGGTGGAGGGTTGGGGGCTGTACGGGGGGCTGTCCAGGGGGCTGTCCGGGGGGGGGGGGGGGGGCTGTCCGGTGGGTGTCCGGGGGGCTGTCCGGGGACCAAGGAGGAGGGTGGGGGGGCTGTGCGGGGTCTGTCCGAGGGGTGTTTGGGGGTTCTTCAGGGGGTTGTCCGGGGTTGTTCAGGGGGCTGTCCGGGGGTTGTTTAGGGGGTTGTTCAGGGGTTGTTCAGGGGTTGTTCAGGGGGTTGTCCGGGGTTGTTCAGGGGGCTGTCCGGGGGGTGTTTAGGGGGGTTGTCCGGGGTCCAAGGGGGAGGGTGGGGGGGTTGTCCGAGGGGCTGTCCGGGGGGCTATCCGGGGTCCCGGGTGGAGGGTTGGGGGCTGTACGGGGGGCTGTCCGGGGGGCTGTCCGCGGGGCTGTTCGGGGGGTGTTTGGGGGGTGTTCGGGGTCTAAGGGGGAGGGGGGGGGGGGGTTGTCCAGGGTCCAAGAATGAGGGGGGTTGTCCAGGAAGTTCACAAACACACAACCACTAAAAGACAACAACATCCATAAAAACAGACAATATATAAAAATAACTCAACTCCAATACTATATTACGAGTCTAGATAAAACCAACAACTAGAATAGATTAAACATCAAATCTCAGTAATATAAGTCAAAAATGTAATGGATCAATATGTCCCACATCAGCATCAACATCACCATCATCATCATCATCAACACCATCGTCATCGTCCTCCTCATTGTCCTCACCCTCCACAGCGCCTTCCTCCCCGCCTTCGCCCTCCTCCTCGCCCTCCTCATCTCCCTCCTTTTCTACATCAGACTCCTCGCCATCATCATCCTCAAGTTGGACATCGGCCTGACCACCACTGGAACTGCCACCTGGTGCACCATATATAGAATGTATCGACGACATGTATTCATCAATCGCTGGACTGGCCTCTGCTGGAAGTGTTGGACGTAGAACTTCAATAAATTTCATAAATGCACTGTTTGCCCTAGCAGACTGTTCTGCCGTCTCTGTGGCCCTTTTCTCAGCCTGTTCTGCCTATTCCCTAACTTGATGTAGCTCAGTGACACTACAACTCATACCTGAGGCAGGCCAATACCTCGTTGGGGCTATCCTAGGTCGGCAGCGTACTCTGCCAGAATGATCCTCTCCCAACACCTGATGTAAGTGATCAGATGGCCCAAAATTGTCTGCTTCTTGGGCATCGAGGGCCTCTAAAGTATCCTGTTACAAATATAAATATATTATTAAGTTACGAAATAGATATTAAAATATAAAATCAACAGATTAAAACTTACAATCTGCTGCTGAGTCGCTTCGTTGACAGCACTTCCATCCTTTTTTCGTCTACTCGAGCAAAACAGTTTTGCTCGAGGCACACGTCCTTCAATATTTTGTACTTGCCTCTACAATGACATTGAAAACAAAAGTTATATAAAAACTTTAGCAAATGATTAAATAATTGAGGAAACAAAAGAAAATGTAAGTTGTAAAGAAAACTTATAAACAATTGTCATACCTGCTGCCTCTCATGATCCGGCATCGTCGTGCGTCCTAGTGTATGGAGGTATTTTTTTGCATCAATGTTTTTTTTTATTTTTTCCAGATGATTCCTAAATAAAATTCGATAATGCAAAGGATAATATTAATGCAAAACTTGAAAGTTATTATTTAAATACCTCAAATGCAATTCATACCTTAAACTGGGTACTCATCCAATGAGTAATCATCAGACGATACTACTCTATAGGACAATCATCCACGACTGGTACCGCCTCTAACTCAGTGCCAACTCTAGCACGCCATCCAATATATAGCTCATGCTTGTAGGCTCTCCAAAGCTCACCTAAATCCTTTAGACGTTCCAGTCGTGCACCCTCACCATCCGGAAAATTAAATCGAAGTTGAAATCAAAATATTAATTCATATAAATACAAAAATAATTCATGGAATTAAATAAAACAGATTTTTTTACCCATATCTCTGCCCAAGCTCTATCTTTGACCTCATGTGGCAAATGTCTCCACGACAGCGGGCTGACGGGAATGATGTCGGAGTATTTGGCAAGCATCTCCAGAAAACTCTGACATTGCTGCCCTGTTTTCTCAACCATCTGATTGTCTTCATTATATTCCACCATAACCTGTGTGCGACGGTTCCACACCGAACGCATGCGTGTACGACCCCGCCCCCGCCTCCTGTTAGTAGATGTATCTGTCATGAAAGAAAAACAAATATTTTATCAAAACATGTTATAATGAAAATAAATATTGCTATAAAAAATTGTTAGGGTTTTATAAATATACCTGCACTAGTCTGATCAATGAGTGGCGCCGGATCCACAGAACCTGATGGAACACCCTCTGGTGGAACAGGAGTCGAAGACGATGGAATATAAAAGCTCGGAGAGACAGAAGTAGAAGGAAAAGAAGATGGAACAGCTGTATGACCTGATACTGACTGGGGAGTGGGAATCATCATGGGATGTGAAAATGATGGGGCAGAAGATGCAGAAGGTAGCAAAAACATGGGAGGCCTAAATACCCCGTGTGTCTCTAACGACACACCGGGATCAGAATGTGGGAAGGCTGAAATGTTAGTGGGAGGGGCAGGGTCTAGTCGGGCACGCGCAGCTCTACGTCCACCTCTGGTATGAACCCTCCTCGTACCGCCGGCCTGAGTACTAGGACCAGTACTAGGCTCCTCGTCGAATAACTGTCGACGTAATGGTGGATCCTACAAAAAAGTTTACAAAAAAAATTAATCACATGAAATTATATATTCTGTAAATATATATATATATATATATATATATATTTGAAATAAAGTACTCACTGTAGGCACTAATGGTGGAATGCCCATCTCCTCCATCCGACGATTGTTCTCCGCCATTTTTTTTCTCCGTCTCTCTTCAATTGGCTGCATTTCCTGCATTTTAAAACAAATATGTAATTAATTAGAAAAAGAAAATTAATGTGTAAACCAAAAAACTAAATATATGAGGGAATGAGGGGATTTATTGGTAATTTAGCTATCAATTGTTTTAGAAGAGCTTGAATGAATTTAATAAAACATACAAGTTGTAATGTTCACCAAGTTAGAAATATTGTTTGATTTGGTTTGAATACAGTTCAATTCCAAATTAGAAAATGGAATTCAAATAAAACAGCAACCAATAAACATTGAAAATTCACATAACGGTCAAGTCAGCTAAAACATATTTGTGATCAATACTAAATAAATATGAATATTACCAACCTTAACAACCCAACTCGAGGTAAACCAAAATAATTGAGAACATGGATGAATGATTTTATATATTTCCAACCACAACTTCAGGTTCACAATCAACTCTGAAAATTGAGCTATTGGAGTCATCAAAAGAAATAAATGGATTGGTTCCAATGGCAATAGGGACAGTGTCAATTCCATCATCAGCATCATCAAAAATATGTCTTGGAATTACTTCAACTATGACACCAAATTCAGGTTGAAGTTGATCTTTGACATAAAAAACTTGTTTAGCCATTGATGCCAACACATATGGTTCTTCGGTTGCAAGAGTGCGGGTCATATTAATTACTCGAAATCCACAATCATCAATAAATGTGCCATGTCTCGTCATCGAATCAAACCAATGACATTTCATCATTGTGACTCATCCATGAGAGTAATAATCCAATATTATTATTTTCTCAACGACTCCATAATAACCCACATTTTCAAGTCGCGGTCTACTATCTGATGCACTGGCATAACAATCTGTTGTGGCAGTAACCATAATACCATCATGTTGTGTTCTCATGTTTTTGGCTCGTCCAGTGACAATAAATCTGTACCCATTGATAACAATTGATTTACAGTCACGAACCACGGTATTAGGACCAAAAGCCAAAGCTCTTATTTCCTCAGAGACAGAGTCAACAGACAAACTCAATACCTGCAATATAAATGACAGTTAAACTTAAGTAAATATTGAAATAATTAATTTAAACAGTAATATTTTTACCTTCAATTTTAACCAAGCAGAAAACTCTTTGCTATGCAAAGTATCTCTCCTTCTCAAAGATAAAGAACGATGCTTCAAATTTATCATTGTTTTATGTTCCCTGTAGATAAAAAAATATGAATAGTTTAATAGATATATATGTAAGATATACATATTCAATTTTGTTACCTGATATAGTCATCAAACAAATCACAGTTGAACAAAACTGTGCAATGTGCCATCTCCCGCTCGTCAAGGCTTAATGTCTTCAATGTATATGATCCAGGAATTCCTACTGTTTGAGGAAGTGATTGAAAACTGGGTTCAATTTTCTCATATTGTTCTTCTTCATTTCTCATTGGTCTGTTCATTCTTGTAGTAAGATCAGACAAATACATTGAACAGAAATCCATACATTCTTGAGCTAAGTAACCGTTCACGATAGAACCTTCGGGATGATTCTTGTTTCGAACATAAGACTTTAATGTGAACATATTTCTTTCAGTTGGATACATCCAACGAAAAGAAACAGGTCCTCCGAGAAGTATTTCAGTTGGAATATGGACAGTCAGATGCAGCATGCATGTGAAAAATGATGGGGGAAATATTTTCTCCAACTCACACAAAATTAATGGGGCATCTGTCAACATTTTTTGCAAGAAAGACTTGGACAACTTCTTAGCACAAAGATCTCTAAGCAAATGGCACAACCGAATAACACCCACCCTTACATTATTGGACAAAAGATGACGGATTGCTATTGGAAGCAACTCATGCAGTAGAACGTGATAATCACGAGTCTTCAAAGATTTTAGCTTCAACTCTCTTCTATTGACCCGTTTAGATATGTTGCTTGAATAGCCATCAGGAACTATAATAGTCTCTAATACTTCCAAAAATTGTTTTTTTCAGTAGGTGTCATCACATAAGAAGCACATGGAAGTTGCCATTTATTTTCACTGATACGCACAGGATGCAATTCTGGTCTGATTCCCCAATCCACCAAGTCACGTCGAGATCGTAAATCATCTTTTGTCTTCCCCTTGACATTTAGAAGAACTGAAAGCAACATTTCACATATATTCTTTTCAATATGCATTACGTCTAAGCAATGACGTAGCAAATTGGTTGACTAATAAGGCAAATAAAAAAAGATACTCCTCTTCCTCCAATTGTAACAGGTTTCTGTGGAAACATTCTTTCTCTTTACAGATTTCATTTGACCCTTCCCGAACGAAAAACTGAAATCTTTCAATTCATTAAGCACATCAGTTCCAGACATACGCTGAGGTGGATCATCGGTCTCTATAGTATTATCAAATCTTCGACGATTCATTCTATATGGATGATCCTTTGGAAAAAATCGTCGATGTCCCATAAAACTGAAACTACAACGATGTTTCAGTCTTCTAGATCGTGTATTCTTCATACAAACTGGACATGACAGTTTTCCCTTCGTGCTCCATCCAGACATCATTGCATAAGCCGGAAAATCATTGATCGTCCACATAAGTGCAGCACGCATCTGAAATATGTCTTTCGAACAAGCATCGTATGTGCGCACACCCACATCCCAAAGAAGTTTAAACTCTTTTATTAAAGGTTGCATGTATACATCAATATCAATGCCGGGATCAGAAGGACCAGATATGAGTATACTCATGAAAGTGAAAGATTTTTTCATACACAACCATGGGGGAAGATTATAAATGTGTATAAAAACTGGCCATGTGCTGTGCGAAGTAAGAATCTACCCAAACGGATTAAAACCATCGCATGAAAGACCCAGCCTCACATTACGCACGTCATCTGCAAAATCAGGATGTCGAGCATCAAATCTCTGCCATGCAAATCCATCTGCAGGATGTACCAACTCATCATTAGTCTTCTTTCTCTTGGTATCATTCCATCTCATTTTTATTGATATGTCATCAGACATAAAAAGATTCTGGAGTCTGGGGATCAATGGAAAGTGCCAGATTACTTTCTGTGGAACGCGGGATGGTGTTCCATCAGATTTTGACTTCCAGCAGGATGTGCCACATTTTATACATTCATTTCGTTCAGCGGTTTCTTCCCAGAATAAACTGCAATCTTTCGGGAAAGCATGAATTTTGTTTCTGGAAAATCCAAGTTCTTCAACTAACTTCCATGCCATATAGTGGTTTGAGGGAATATCTGCATCATCTGGAAGTAAATCCTTCAAGAGGGTAAGAATGTAATCGATTGCTGTATTAGAAATCCCATACATAGTTTTTCTATGAAACAATCGGATTAAAAATTCCAGCTTTTTCATTTTATCGCATTGTCGATATACTGGAGTCGTGACAGCATCATTCAATTTTTTCACCCTATCAATATCATCATTTTCACTAGATGCATCGGTTTTCCTCATATCTACGTCTTCTTGAGTCGAAATACTTTCTTTTTCATGATGACGAATAAACGGAAACCGATCATCTAACAAATTCTCCATTCCAGTCCTTTCATTTCGATCATCACCAATTTGAGATTTCATTTTCTCCCCATTGTGATACCACACAAAGTAGTTTGCTTGAAAACCAATTTTGGTTATGTGGTAGCTGACTTCTTCACGACTCAACCAAGGTCTACCAACACAATTGGAACATGAGCAGTGTATGCGACCACTATCCGAAGCGTTGTGAAATGAAAAATCTATAAAGCTCTCCAAATTGTTTTGAAAATTGCTTGAGATACGATCGGTTTCATACATCCAACTTCTATCCATTATGTAAAAAGAATTCATATAAGTCATTTTGTCATAAACAATTCAATAGGATTGAACTTTAATAGAAAATACATTTAAGTAAATGATAAAGGAAGAAAATAATCATGGTATCAACTACACATGTGAAAAAAACATACTAATGTGTTATTGAAAAAATGTAAAACCAACAAGAACTTAATGTGTTATCACATCAGAGCATGCCTCATCCCATAACCATATTAGTAGGGTATCCTCATATGCGATTTATCTTTTTGAATTAATATGCACTTCCTCACCAGGTACCTGAGTAGATTTCATAGATATAATCATCTCACATCCTGTAAGGCTTCCATTATGTATGATCTGCAGAATAATTTGAGTGATCATGAATCATGCATGGGATCTTCCCATGATCACTATAGATTATGAGAAGGAATTATGATAGGTCACGTGAAGAACATCAAACACATATTTTAGATAATTTGAGACATAATATAATAAAATAATGTATAAATATATGGAATTTGGGATAAAAGGTGGGTTGTCCACGGGGGTCGATGATGTTCGGACGGGGGGTTCGCGAGAGCACGACCACCCCCTGTGGCCAGCCCACCCACCCCCCCTGGACAGCCCGTACCCCCCGGGATAGCCCCGCCCACCCTCCCAAACAGCCCACACCCCCTCCCCTGTAACCCCACCACCACCACCTAGACATACCAACCCCCCTGGACACCCCACACACCCCTCCCCCACCAGGACACCCCACCCAGACCCCAAGACAGCCCACACCCCCTGGACAGCCCCGCCCACCCCCGTGGACAGCCTTTCCCACCCCCGTGGACAGCCCCACCCACCCCTGTGGACAACCCACCCACCCCCGTGGACGCCCCCTACCCCCTAGACAGCCCAACCACCCCCGTGGACAGCCCACCCACCCCCCTCAACACCCCTTCTCCCTATGTACAGCCCCCCACCCCCTTGGATAGCCCTCCCACCCCCCTAGACACCCCTACCCCCTATGTCCATCCCACCCACCCCCCCTGGACAGCCCTCCCACGCCTCCTTGACAGCCCGACCACCCCCGTGGACAGCCCGTCCACCCTTGTGGACAGCCCGCCCACCCCTGTACCCCCCCTAGATAGCCCCGCCCACCCTCCCAAACAGCCCACACCCCCCTTCCCTGCAACCCCACCACCACCACCTAGACATACGACCCCACCTGGACACCCCACACACCCCTCCCCCACCAGGACACCCCACCCAGACCCCCAGGACAGCCCACACCCCCTGGACAGCCCCGCCCACCCCCGTGGACACCCCCTACCCCCTAGACAGCCCAACCACCCCCGTGGACAGCCCACCCACCCCCCTCGACACCCCTTCTCCCTATGGACAGCCCCCCACCCCCTTGGATAGCCCGCCCACCCCCTAGAAACCACTACCCCCCGTGGCCATCCCACCCACCCCCCCTGGACAGTCCGCCCACCCCTCCTTGACAGCCCGACCACCCCCGTGGACAGCCCGTCCACCCTTGTGGACAACCCGCCCACCCCCGTACCCCCCTAGACACCCCGTACCCCCCCTGGATGCCCCGCCCACCCTCCCAAACAGCCCACACCCCCCTCCCCTGCAACCCCACCACCACCACCTAGACATACCACCCCCCTGGACACCCCACACACCCCTCCCCCACCAGGACACCCCACCCAGACCCCCAGGACAGCCCACACCCCCTAGACAGCACCGCCCACCCCGTGGACAGCCTTTCCCACCCCCGTGGACACCCCCGCCCACCCCCGTGGACAACCCACCCACCCCCGTGGACACCCCCTACCCCCACAATCCATTATCCAAAACATATCAAATTGGTTTGAACACAATCCATAATTCCCACAATCCATTATCCAAAACATGTAAATGTCCCAACTCTGATTTACATGTTTTGAACACTCTCCTTCCAAACATAGAATACAAAAACATTAAAGAAGTCTTCACAAACACAAACAATATCCTATTTAGATATTAATTTCAATAATCAATTAAACCACCAACACCTGGAAAAAATCTATTCATTAAAACAACTACAACAATATGGTTGAGATCAAATTTTACCTATTCGTATGGGGGTGTACCTGTTGGGATGGGGGGTGCTGGTGTTCGGATTCGCGAGAGAAGTGGAGTCGGATGGGGTTCACAAGAGCACCAGAGAGAATAGATTAGGGCTCTGTCTGAATGGGGAGAGGAGATCGCGATCTGAAATTTGGGGGAAACCTTTTCCAATGGTTTATAAAAACCGTTGGCAAAGGCACACATTTCCCAACGGTTCACTGGAACCGTTGGAAAATGTGTGAGTTTAGCACCCCTTTCCCAACGGTTCCAGTGAACCGTTGGGAAAGGTGTGAGTTTTTCCCAACGGTTCCACTGAACCGTTGGGAAATGTGTGATTTTAGCACCCTTTCCCAACGGTTCCAGTGAACCGTTGGGAAAGGGTCCACCAAAATTCTCTTTGCCAACGGTTTTCTTAAACCGTTGGCAAAGGCTCACTATACCAATGGTTTAAGAAAACCGTTGGTATACTGCCATTGGGAAAAGACTAAATTCCAGTAGTGTACCTATATAAACCTAGCCAAGATGTGTCCATATGGGAGTACATGGTGTGTTTTTGTGACCATGTCTGTGTACCCTCCAAGGTACACACAAAGCTCACCAAAGGGGACCACACTACATGTGAAATGGTTATATTTTGCGTGATGCTTATCATCCTCCTAAAACCTTAGTTTCTACTGAGAGGGTCCCACACACTGTGTAATCCCATATTACCCACCATGTGGATTGGGATTTTTCAGAATACTAGATATGGTTTCTGTATGTATTCTCCACTGATTCGGCTACCAATATAGCTGCACGTCACTAGAAAAATCACGAATCAAGCCCTTATGAGCCATGTCATCATCGATATACAAAATCTGGACCTTCGATTAATTCAGAAATTCCTTCATATAGTGTTATTAACTATGAACCAAATAACACAAAGACCAGGTATCTATATCATCAAATTTGCTACCATTTCCATCATCGCTCTTTTTTCATGTCGTTCTGATCCTAGATCTAAAATATCACATTGTTTCTCTAAAAAATAGGTTCACACCAATCAATTCCTCATTGGGTGTTGAACCATGGGAAAACAAAGAACACCCGTGATAAAAAAAGAATCAGGGGAGAAAAGCACAAGAGTAATCACAAGGAACATTCCTCAGTCAATGTTTTCATTGATCTCGATTTTTTTTCCATTAGAATGAAGAATGAAGAGATAAAAAATAACCATAAAGAAATTCTCCCAATAAATACCTGTAATAATCTCATCCCACAATATGCAAGGTCCGCATATCAATCTACTGGTCCATTGATCCATGATTATTGTAGAAATAAAAAATAGGTAAATAATCTAAATAAAACAATGCCCTAACTCGATTTGGATTAATCTCTGATGAAGAACGAAGTGGTGCCATTGTTATTAGAAAGATCCTCCAATTTTGTTGCATGTTGATTACCGATCAATGATCCGACAAAAGTTCATATGAGAGAGATCCTCCCACACTCTCTCCAATGGCTCTAGGGTTACGTGGATAACCCTAGAATTCCATAATAACAATATAATTAAATACACATCATTCACCACATCAAAAAATAAAAATAAAATAATTTATTTAGTTATTTTATTCATTTAACGCCTGTCGATGAATTTTCCACAAACACCTCAAGATGATAAAAGTTATGTGAACCTAGGGTAAAACAATAATTCTGAACTAAATGGTGCCCTAATATTTCTGATATAGGTCCACATTTAGAATTTAGTTAATTTTTTAAGGAAAACTATGGGAAAATTCTATTTAATATATTTCAAACATTTATTCCTGGTGAACTGGGCCTTGGAATCGCACGTCGTTTCAACTCCTAATCTCAAAAATGATCCATAAAATATTCTAAAATAATTCATGGAAAATCCAATTCATTACAATAACACTACAGATGTAAAATTTATATAAAATAACTTTTTTCAATGCGTTGTAATTATGATAATAGGAACATAAATATTCTAGGTTTTCCAAGGTCTTGGGACCCTATGAGTGTAGTCTGATTGTTGCTATAACCACATGGAAAACCCTAGAAAGTTTTTGTATTTTGTGTAATATCTCTAATTTTTACCTAATTCAGATATAAATATGAATTAGCATGAAATATTTATATTTTTCTTTGGACACCCTTATTGGTTTTTGATCGGATAAGTTTTGTGAAATTTTAATTTCAATTGCTCAATTTTTCCTAAATTATGTGGTGTTCATGTATAACATGATGAATGTTGAATATGTCCTAATTTTCCCTTTGTGGATTCTCATCCTAGAGAGAATTGTGCCTCTTTAATTGAAATTTTATGGTATTAAAAGCTGGACCAATGCAACTGATGTTTTAGGTCAAACAGATTTGACCATAAGTTATGAGGATAACAACACAAGTTGGACTTACAATCCAAGAATACTCCAACCTTAAATTTATTTTTTATTTTATTTAAAGATATACTTTAAGAAAAAGTGTGAAACTTAAAAAAACGTCACCGCCTGATTTCAAAATTCAAATTAAAAACTTCAAACCATTTCAAAATAAGAGCACATACCATCATCATCACATCAGACCATGAACTGCCTCGTGATACGCACCCTCACACAAGCTAAACCCTATGATAACACAAATCATAAATGAAATTCAAAATTCAACATATCCCGTGAATCCTGAGATCAAAATCACCATCTTATCCACCAAACATATCACCATCATTCACATAGCTTCCATACACAACAATCACCATCATCGTCATCGCCTTTCGAGAAAGATAGACCATCCACACACTGGTTGTCTTCACCCTTTGTCTACTATCGCTGACGAGGAAGGACACCGGAGTCCATCATCATCACTAAAGAACTATTGACATCTAAAAAACACCCCACCAAACATTTTCACCCTTGTTATACCATCACTGATGAGAAAGGCCACTAGAGTCCATCATCATAATCAGTAAATCACTATTGAAATTGAAAGTAAAAAAAGAACACCCCACTGAACACCACAGGATGAGGAGAACCTCCAAAACCACTATAAAAAACCATCTTCTTTGACCAAAAACTAACCCCAAAACACAAGAAACACACAAAACTGACCGAACATCAAAATATCATCAAAGACATCATAGAAGAAAACAAGAAGAAGGCCAGAAATGAAACCTGTGAGGAAAGAAACATAGTCGTCGAGCCACATGGTCCAAAACCCTTGTGTGTCCATCACTACAAATATGAACTAGAGAGGAGTGATGGAATACTAGGTCAGAGCAAGGTTGAATCAGTTGAGGAATAACAATAAGTATCAAAAGAAAAATCCAAATCTGAGAAAGATTAAGGGGAGAACAAGGCTGGAACCCAAGAGAAAAGAGATGAAGACATCTTGAAGATCCACGATCACCGATTATTTAAGACCAAAACCTCAAGAATATCTATTGAAAAAACCTGGAGAGGAGTAGAGGAAATTGAGGTCAGAGCAAGGAGTGGTAGATGGGGAAAATGCGTAGCACCTTCTTCTAAGTGGACCAACTATGAAACTGAGGAAGATGAAGTGATGAGAGGAAAAAATAATAGAGAGGGTATTCAGGAGAAACCAAAGAATGGATAAGGTAGGAGAGAGAGAACCAAACTTCCAAGAGCTGAATTACCACCAAGAAAAATATGGGGAAAAAACCTAAGAATCTGCCATTGAGAAGAGATTGGGAAAGAAACTAGAGATTTGAAAGGCTGAAGTGTCATGATGAGGAGTGAATAAATAGTTTCCAGAAGACTCTTGAAACCCTATAGGAGGGAGAGAGCGATGAAGAAGTGGAGGGAGAGAGTAGAGAACCTGGTCAGTGAGGGGCCATCCAAGAATGCTCCAAAAATTTATAGATATGAGGAGGGAAATTTTAAACCATGATATATAAATTTATAGACCTAAATATATGACATTGGAAAATTAATCAAGGAATGATCATGGAGCATGTTTGAAAAGAAAATTTTATTGCAACGTCATCTGACGTACATGGTTAAGTGGATTTTCTCCTTGGGATGAAAATTTATTTGATTTACAGGCCATATTTGGAGACATATTATAAAAATATATGTTCGAGGTGTACTATACATAGTAAAAACAAAGGTCTCCTTTGGAGCGGGGCACTATTATTATCGATGGCCACATGAGTTTTGGGATGGTCTGAGTTTCTCGAAACCATGAAGTGTGGTTTGTGAAAGGAATTCATATAAGGATAAAGAAAACATTTATATTGACATTTTACATGGAAAATGGAGGGTCATTTTACTCCAATCACAAGTTTTTTCAATGAAGGAACTCATGGATGAATTCACATCATGAATTAAGACCATGTGTGGGTATGACAACCCTACTTTTATTACAAACGTAAACATGATTTATTACATAAAAATTCACTCGATAAAACAAGGAAGATCGAGAGGTTTAGTGTCTTTGGGGCTTAGGATCATTACATAAAAGCTTAAAACATTAAATACAACATCTTTATTGAAAACATCCTTTACATGACCACTACATTCCTTCGTACTTAACATTGCATGGGATAACCTGAGGACATGCATAAGAAAAGGGTGAGCTATAAATCCCAGTAAGGGAATACACATGGAATAACATGAGGAGTAAAATACATGTTATACAATAGGAATATCAATAGAGAACAAGAGAAACATGAACATAAAGTCATGGTAAAGCATGATAATCATAACATGGTAATGTGGCAACAACACTTTACATGGAATTAGCATGAGCCAAGGCTCATTGCACATGAAGCATGAGTAAATCCTCATTGCACATAAAGTATGAGTAAACCCTCATTGCACTTGAATTATCATGAGTCAACAATCATTGCACATAACATATCATGATACTATACTTTACCCAATGCATTGGAGCGCTATAAGGGCACACCCTTCTTAAACATTTCATTTCATGCATAAGTGTGCCACATGGATCATAAAACATGGATTCATAAAACATAATAATTTATTCCACGATAAAGGAATGTTTAATTAATATATGAAACTTTATAATCAATAAGTAAATGTGCATAATGGTGAATACCCTTGATGGAGGAATGGGCATGGTATTCACTATACAATGACATTGGGTGAGAAAATCGGTGCGATTTCTGCAGCGTAACGACATGACATAAGAATTCATAAAAATGGTTGATGAGAGAGAAAGGGGTTCCTCATCATATTTACATGTAATGGATAGTAAGTAGGTCATATAGATACATGTCCCAACAATTTTAATGGAATTTAGATTCATGATACAAAAGTATTGCTTGAATGTAAAAGAGGAGAGAGAAGTTCCTTTCAGAATTTCGACATAGTAACAGGTGTACATGGGAGGAATTTAATGAGAGATAAAGGGTCTCCCATCATTAAAACATAAAGAGGGAAGTATGAGGGAGGTGAGAAAACCATACCCCAACATTCATAATTGAAATTAAAAGGGAAAAACAACTTAAAGAAAATTGGACAAAAATGAGAAAGGAAGAAAAAAAAAACCCTTACTTGGAAGTGTGCTTCCAAAGGATAAAGAGAGGCTTGTGAGAGGCTTCTTGGGAACTTGAGGCACCTTGTGAGGATTCTAGAGAGAGTAGGGCAGAGTTTGGATGAACTAAAAAGGCTTTGAGTGAGGAGGAAGTGGGAGCTTGTGTGGGTTTATATAGGAAAGGTGAAGGAATTCTTTATTATTTAGGTTTGGGACCCCTTATATTAAATTAATCCAAACCACAAACCATCCCATGGTTTTTTCCCATGGTTTTTGGCAAACAGAAGAGGAAAAAAATATTTTATACGTCCAAAGTCCGAACTTCTTAAAATAATAGGGTTGCTTATGTGGAGGTGAGTCACACTCCCATGGAAATTAATTTAAAAAGACCAGGTGTTTAATAAGTCTTGAGGGGTCCATTAATGCTTTGAAAAGTAAGTAAAACAAACCCAAAATCACACTATTTTAATGGTAAAACATATATTGTCTGAACATAAATCTTATAGTATTTTATTACATCACTATTGGGTCATTATGATGTCATAAAACACATTATATATTTAAACGGTATTTAATTTTTACCCAAAAATTTTACTGTCTCAGAAAATTATGAAAAATTCACCATTGGATAATTTCGACATCCTGATTCTGTAAATAACATTTATTTTATCTAAATACTTTTCTAAATATGTTAATTTTCACTTTTAAAATAAAAACCGACATTTATCGAAAATTCACGGGTTTTGACAGAAATGGCTTTCAAACCTTAATAAAATTTTTAATTGCATTCATAAAATTATAAGATCATTTATATTTAATAAAAATTAATTTAATAATAATATTAATATTTTATTAAAATATTATTTAATTCAAAAATCCCTTAATTTAATAAAATAGATTTCTTTATTAAATAATAACTAAAAACACCATTTGTACTTTTAAAACTATTTACGATGTATCAAAAATGACTAGAAATTATATTCATTATTATATACAAAAATAATGTACATAAACATAGTACTATTTATTTGTTACATAACCCCTTAAAACAGTAGCATAAGACCTAAGGTTAAGGTTTGCGATGGTGAAAAACTCTTGGGGTGGCTCGAATAACATCGCTCGAGTGGTAATTTCAATCAACTTCCACTTTTCCCGTAGACGGTCACGTTCGATACTACCACAAAACAGGAAAGGGAAGTGCTTCCCTTTATCAGCTCTAAACAGAAAGCACTGATAAAGGGGTATGCCTTTATCAGCGCTATCTAAAAGCACTTATAAAGGTAGCGCTTTATCAGCGCTAAAAAAGCGCTGATAAATGAATGTTTTATCAGCTCTTTTATTTTAGTGCTAATAAAACAAACCTTTATCAGGGCTTTTAACGAGCGCTGATAAAGGTTCTGTCGGTTTTTATTTAATAACCCTAACAGGCCATCCTCGCTTGCACGCGGTCAAGATCTCGCGAAAGCTGAACCAGGCCCCTCGCCGTGCGACCTCATCCTCGTCCTCCTCGTCCTCCTCGTCCACCTCCTTCCTCCTCCTTCCTCCTCCTCGTCCTCCTCACCCTCCTACTTCTCCGTCACCACCACTGCCTCTGCCCCCGCTCCTACTACCGTGACCGTTACTGCCTCTGCCGCCACCGCCGCCTCCACCCTCGCTGCCACGACCACCGCCTCCTCGTCCTCCTCCTCCTCTTGCTATCAAGGTGGGATGTGAGTTCCATGGATGGTATTCCTTTGGTATATTATTTATATATTGTGTGCGTGAGGACCAAATAGTGAATATAGTTGTGAGATAGGAATGATGCCATATCTTGAGCCTAATTCCAGTAAGGATTTCCATAATAGATAGTGTGGTCTTAATGTTATTATGATTATGTCTAGGGATGTGATTCATAATTAGTGATGAGTGTCGAAATAAGAGATGTTATTGATATTTAGCAACATAAGTGGGTTGTTTGTGAATGATGTGGAATTGGACACCCTATAGGTTCCATAGGGATATCTTGACTCTAAGATGAAGTATATGGTAATTGGTTAGTTATGATGGTTCACATGTGTGAGAGGTCTACCTAGGTTATGTGTGATGACTTCCGTGGATAAACAACCCTTGTTTTCCTTTTTTTTATTTTGAGTTACCATGGGCGGTAAGTTCTACCCCTTCGAGTTGAATATTTATGTATGAGATACAAAGGAAATAGTTTTTAATATTATGGTTATATGGATTCCCAAAGATTATCCCAATGGAAATGATGATGGATCCATATTAATTTTCATCACATAGAATAATCTCATAGTTATATGATTAGACAAAGATGAATATGGATTACCTAGGGCCACCACTAAATAATCTGGGATGATTCTTCTAGACTAATGTTCTCATAATATTACCTCCTTAGTATCAGTTCATAGTTTATTATTAATGTATTTCTAGGGTCACCACCTAGAAATTGGTGATGAAAAATGATGACTATTTATCTTATAAAATTAAAACCAAAGGATCATCTCTTATGGTTATGGATTTTTTTATGGTCATGTATTGGAATCAAAGATGATTCCTAATGACTATTGGTCAACTAATAATAACACTCAAGGATCATATTTCAGCTAGATTATAATGGATTTCCTAGGTTCACCCCTTGAAATATGATTCTTCACAATGACTATTGATTTTATATGAATACTTTATAGGGATTAATTTTAGAGCTTACCGACAATGGATTTCCTTGGGTGACCCAGTATGAATAGGTTATAAAGCCTGCTGAATATTTTATCTTTTAGGATTACCTCCCATGTATCATCATGGATCTTGATGACTACAGATTACATTGGACCACCTTCTTTGAATAGACATTTATGAATGATGGCTATATATCAAATATAATTACGTCTTAGAGATTGGAATGTTTCCTATTATAATCATGATGCTTACTAAAATTTACAAGGTTCTAGGATTTATGAATACTACTATATGGAATCAGGATTGTATGGGTTGACATGGTTATCTTCCACGAAAAGAGTAATTGTAGTACCAAAATATAAATAAATAATCAATATTAGTAGTCACACTAGATTTATAGGATCAATGAAGGTTATTTTATTTTATCTTTTATAGTTTTCATATACTCTACAGACCATGTCACATGTACATACACTACAATTATGATTTATATATAGGTTTATGTTAGTTGATCCCTAATGAGATTTAATAAAACCCTACTCAAGATACCATGTAACTTGGGTACCCATGTATACATTACTAATTGTAGGTTAATGTTGGTAAGATTACTGATGTAGCGCTACTGGAAATCATACTTTTCCCAATGCTTGTATACCAACAGTTATTTGAAACCGTTGGTATTGGTAATCTTTACCAACAGTTTTCATAAACCGTTGGTAAAAATCTGTAAAAATTGTGTTTTCCCAACGGTTTGATTAAACCGTTGGAAAAAATGGGTAAAAAAGAGTTTTTCCAATGGTTTATTGAAACTATTGGGAAATATGAAGACTCCTATACCAATGGTTCTGTAGAACCGTTGGTATATATGGTATTAAGAGGTTGGGAAACTTTACCAATGGTTTTTTAAAACCGTTGGGAATGAAAATCCCCAAATATCATTGATCTTCAACTCCAGACATCTCGAAAAGTTTTCCCTAACCCAGACCTGGACGCACCCTCTCGAAATGTTTTCCCTAAACCTCAACCGTTTGGAAGGTTTGCCTCTAAATCTCGACGCAAACGCTACTTCCCAACACAACAGGTCTGGTTTCCAATGATTTTTGCTTCCCGTTTAAATCGGTATGTGTGAGTTCATTTATTTTAGATTTGTTCTTCCAGTTTAAATCGGTTCGTGTGTGTTAATTTATTTTAGATTTTTTCATTCTATTTTGGTGCATCTAGTGTTTATTATGATCCCCTTAAAAAAAATAAGGAATATATAAATTTTGGTTACAGTTCGAAACCTACTTCCCATCCATCCAACGTTAAATTTTTATTTTTAATCACTTTTAAGGGAAAAAGTGAGAACCCTCACACCTTGCCTGGTTTGGCATAAAAAGTCACAACTGATTTTTTAAAGAAACGTTTAAGCTGCTTCGAGTCAAGATCTCTAAATAATATCTAGGGAATATAATTAAGCTGGATGTCAGGATCATCCTTTAGAAATCCTTCGTAGAGATTTGAAAGTATGTCCCAAGATTGCAAGAGTTCCTCCTTGCTGATCTTTCCCGTGTTACATCCTCTAAGCAAAATGCGGGTCTGCTTGTCGATCCACTTACCCTGCTCCTTAGAAGAGGTCACCTAAAGCACCCTCCTATTATTTAACTCTTTAATATCCAGCATTTTGTCAGTCATTTCCTCATCAGAGTTCCAAAGTAGGTCCATTTGATTCAGCATCGAAAGTATCTGTCGTTGTGAGTCAATATTGTAGGTATTCTGACCTTGCTGCACCGAGTCCGGAGGCCCATTTTCACCCTCAAGGTTAGTAGGGACAACAACCTCAAAACTATCCTGCTGAACCTCCTCGCCTTCCACTATTTGGCCCTTGTGTTCCTTTGGATTTTCGAATTTCTTTGCTGACCGAGTCTCCATTGGCCTCGGGTGGTGGGAGTAGTCCTTGCGCCCCTTTGTCTTCTGCTTCTTGGATACAATGCAACTTCCAGGATCTATGTTTTCCTTATTCCCCTTTTTTCTCCTTGGTCTATGTAGGTCCTTTACATCCCCTCCTGTATCGACAACAACTGAGAGTTGGCCCTCTCCACCCTATTGGTCTTCAGAGGTACAGAACTGGTTGCAGTCTGAGTCCCCCTCGTTGCTAAAACAGTCGAATCTGTTACTTACTTTGAGGCTAGATAAAGAGCCCCTCGATTTGAGAAGGTTACCAGCATGATTTAAATTTGACACCCGTGCTTGGGTTCTCAAAGACTTACTGCTTCCATAAATGGCACTACCACCAGCCCCCACTTCCTGGGCATAAGTACCCGATGTCACAGTACCCAAGGGAACTGGACCCGCTGCTCCAAAGGTTTCCCCCGCAACCTTCTTATCAGGGTTAACATCCCTTATTGCTGACCCTATTGAAGGGTCGGGTGCAGCCTCCCCTTGGACGTTCGAACCCTACTTCCCAACCTGCTCTAGAGGGTGCTAACTCTAATTTCCAATGGGACATCTATATTTGATTCAAGAAATTTTTGTTCTTCCATTCTAAATCGGTAGGTGTGCCTTCATTTATTTTAGATTTTTTCATTCTATTTTTCTATAATGTATTATGAATTATTATTCCGTTATGAACACAATCAATATATCATTTTAGGTTGTGGTTTTGTTTTGATTTATCTGTATTGAATAATTTTGGTTGATATTGAAGAGGTCAATATGATCCTGAGTTATTTTATCCTTGATTTATTTTAAATTTAAGGTCTATTGACTTGATTTCGTTGGTTAGCCATAAATACAGTTAGGGTTGTCGAGGTGGGGTGGGGGGGGATGGGTTTTCCAAGTGGGGTGGGGGTAGGGCTGTCCAAGTGGGGTGGGGGGGGGGGGTGGGTTGTCCAAGTGGGGTGGGGGTAGAGCTGTCCAAGTGGGGTGGGGGGGGGGGGTTGGGTTGTCCAAGTGGGGTGGGGTAGGGCTGTCCAAGTGGGGTGGGTGTGGGGTGGGGGTAGAGCTATCCGAGTGGGGTGGGGGTAGGGTTGTCCAAGTGGGGTGGGGGAGGGACTGTCTAGGTAGGTTGGGGGAGGGGGCTGGGTTGTCCAAATGGGGTGGGGGTAGGGCTGTTTGGGGTGGGGGAGGGTGTACAGGTGGGGGTAGGGCTGTGTGGGGTGGGGGTAGGGCTGTCCACTCGAAGTGTCTCTCTATAGTTTAAAATGGACTTCATTTTAATTGAAAAACCAGTATATCGAACAAGAAAATGCGATCTACTAATTATTCATTATTAAAGACATAAAGGTACCATTAAATACTTACATTTCCCTCAAAAAACCATAACACAACCCAACCACAACCTTCATCTCAATGTACTCAACTGATCTAAACACCAAGATGGGTTTTAACCAAGAATATCTAATTCAAAACGCCGATCATGTCATTAACCGACCACTTAATTTCTATGGTGCTCCCCACTATACGCTTTAGCTCACAAACACCACCATCTGATGTTTAACACCTCCATCATCCGAAAAGAACCACTAGAACCACAACTAAAACTCCACAACATACCCAACATGTTTTCTAACTTACTGTGCTTAGACATCTATGATAACACCAACCAATGTTATCATCCATCCTTTCCATCAAAACCACTTAGAATGGATGTGAATCCATCATCCATACATGAATCAAGGACAATTCAACTTTTTCTCAAAGATTGAACCCATTTTAAAAACATAATTAACATTTCAAAACATCAAATAGATTTGGCTTACAACTCACCACATTTGTTCCTTTTTCCTGGAGTAATTTGAAACATGCACCACATAGGTTGTAAAAGAAGTAGAGGATAGATCTATTTGATCATAAAAATCCATGAACCCAAGTTTATCTTTGAGGAAACTGATGAGTGATGTTTGTGAATGATTTTTAGAACTAGGAACTGACTCGCTTGATGAAACAAAAGAAATATCTTTACATGTATACTCACTTGCCAAATAATTGGAATAATTTCTTGTATTGGATGCTCTTAATGTCAGAATTAGCATCCCATCTTGTTCATCAAATGGATTGGTCAACTTCCAAGCAATCATGGAGGCTGCCACACCACCTTTACATGCAACTAATGATCATAGGTAGCTTGATTAGAAAAACCACCCTGAGGGCACTGGACATGAAAGATCATGCGGTGCCATAGTTTCTCAGCAAACTCAATTTACACCACATGATATAAGGCTATTGCATGATGTCCAAGACATAGAGAGAGGAGAAGAGAAGGTGAAATTCTCATAGACGAACAACATCAACAATGAACATCCACCACCCTTTCACTATATACATCAAAATCATATCTTTAAGAACGTCCATGTAAATTTTTATCTTACTTCCTTCGAGGATGATGCATGTTGGTAAAATTGTTTTAGAATTTGTTTATATTCATCCGTGCCTTGTACTTGAACCCATGAATTTGAAGGTGAGTATGCGTACACGATAGTTGACCTTCTTAGAGAAGAGTTTCTGGAAGAGTATAAGAGACATGAAGCAATGAAGATCATTACAGTGTTGGATCAAATGTGGTTGCTACAAACAATGTGGCAATCAGCTTGTGCAACGCAGCCCAAGTTACAACTTGCAGGTATTGTACTTTATTTTTTTCTGGAGGGTTTCAGTGTAAACGCATTTTGGAATGATCATTGCTATTCATTGTCTTTTAGGTTTTTTTGACAGCCGAGGGGAAAGGGTGGGGTCTACAGACATTGGAGGATATGTCGAAGGGTGACTTTATGGGAAATTACATCCTATATTTTTGAAACATTTCCATAGTATCTAACATCTAACCAAATGGCCTCTTTACCCTTCAAGCTCACCGAACCCCGATGGTGATCGGGGTTCGGGGAGCTTGAAGGGCAAAGAGGCCATTTCTCCAACATATTCACACACAAAATCACCCTTCGACATATCCTCCAATGTCTGCAGACCCCACCCTTTCCCCTCAGCTATCAAAAGAACCTAAAAGACAATGAATATCAATGATCATTCCAAAATGCATTTACACTGAAAGCCTCCAGAAAAAAATAAATTACAATACCTGCAAGTTGTAACTTAGGCCGCATTGCACAAGCCAATTGCCACATTATTTGTAGCAACCACATTTTCTCCAACACTCTAATGATCTTCATTTCTTCATGTATCTTATACTCTTCCAGAAAAGCTTCTCTAAGAAGGTAAAATATCGTGTACACATACTCACCTTCAAATTCATGGGTTCAAGTACAAGGCACAGATGAAGATAAACAATTTCCAAAACAAGTTGACCAATGTAAGTATTTAATGGTACCTTTATGCTTTGAAGTGTCAACCCTGCCTCAATCCAAGGCCTGGTGTGACCACCAAAAATTGAAGTGTCTCAGATTTATTTGAAATGGACAACATTTTAATTGAAAAAAAATACTGGCATACGGAAAATTGGACAAATGCATTCTGATTATATTGAAACATTAGGACAACGTTCTATGAATCATTTGTGACATGTAGCCTATCCCAACGGTTCTGAACCGTTGGAAAATATGCTATTTCTAGTAGTGTATCATGATCGAATGGGTTAGCTCTGATACTATTTAGAGATGGGATGAGTTGGAATTTGGGGATTGAAGTAGATCCTCAATGTTTTTTTCTAATTTATTTATTTGTATATGTGATAGACATACTAGGTGATATGTTTTGTATTATGGGTTTATCATGAGTCTGTATGATTTCTTATTTCCACAATTCATTTTAAATAGCATGTTATAATTATATATTTACTGTACCCTAATGGCTCACATAGTCAGTAATATTGTAGATGTTGCTAGAATGCTGTAGGATTATTTTCCCCAATGGTAGTACATTTTTAGGATGTTTTCACTGATGAGGTATAAAATTTACTTTTTAATAAAGAGATAAACTTTATAATCTAGTTAGTTTTGGTAGAAAATTCAGTTTCTATCACAATTTCTAAAATAACACCAAAAGAGCATCCGTTGTTTGAATTAAAATTTTATGATATAGAATATAATGGTTTCATATGGCATAGTACTTTACCATGGGGTTTTATAGTTCTCTAAAATAGATGGTTGGTTGGTATTTATTCTTTTGTTGGACTATTGGAGATTGAACCTGATGAGAGTCATGAATATGTATCCTCATCCACTCATTGATAGTCACATTGATCATCTATGAGGTTCTATGATCTTCTCCAAGATAGATTTGACATTAGGATACCATTACATGAGTTGTACATCGATGGACCTACCATGGACTGCTTTTAGGAGTAGTTATGGCCTGTATGATTTTTTAGCGATGATTTTTGGTTTAAACAATGAATTGGTTGTATTAAGGGACTTGATTAATAGGATATTTCATCCTATTCTGGATCAGTTTTTAGTAGTTTTTTCAATTAAATATTAGTGTACTCCCAACCCATAGTTGATCTTGACCAACATCTTATCATCACCTTGAGTACATTGAGATAACATCATATTTATTACTGTTTTCTCCTGTTACTCATTGGTTTCCTCTTGTTCGCATGTCATGTATTTTCTAACGCATCATTCAGTCTTTGTAAGACTAACTTGGAATAAATTTGATATATGTCAGATTAAATCAGGTATCTTATACATACACGATGTTCACCCTATTGGACAAACCATGTATATGGATTTCACATGTGTTTAAAGGCATTTGTACCATGATTTGTTTTTATAAAACCCAAAAAATGCAACCTGATTAATTAAAACATAATATTAGGAAAGTTCTCGAGATCGAACCCATAAAGACGATGAATATGAATAAAGAATGTATGAATGCCAATGTTGACAAAAGAGTATGAAGATGGAATGAAAGAGTTTATCAAGTTTGCAGAATATCATGCATGTGACCCTTCTCAAATCCTTTGTCCGTGTTTACGCTGTTGTTATTCAAGACAAATTAGTCAAGAGAAGTTGGAAGAACACCTGATCTGTCATGGAATAGATTGAAGTTATACATGTTGGAATAAACATGGGGAAAAAACCAATGTTGGTAGTGAATCAGAGAACACGACATTTTATAGATCATCTGATATGATTAGAAGTGTGAACAATGAAGATGATCATTTGGAGGGTGTGATTACAGATGTGAACGATGATGAAGATAGTATTGAGGAAATGACAAGGACAGTTGAAGATGAACTTCGTGATTGCCCAAAATTGTTTTAGAAGTTAAAGAGTTGTGCAAAAATTCCATTGTATGATGGTTGCACTAAATATACAACATTATCACCCATATTGAAGCTGTATAATTTGAAAGAAGGCAACCGGTGGAGTGACACCAGTTTTACGGAACTACTTGATTTCTTGAATGACATGCTCCCAGAAGATAATGAACTCCCAAGACGAACATATGATTCCAAAAAAATGCTACGATCGATGAGTATGATCTCTGAAAGAATACATGCTTTCCCAAATGACTGTATATTGTTTCGAAAGGACCATAAATCACTTAAAGAATTCCCAAAGTTTGGTGCTTCCCGATACAAGAAAGATTATTATATTCCTACAAAAGTTGTACGGTACTTTCCAATCATTACTAGGTTTAGACGCCTATATGGAAGTGAGGAGACTGCAAGAAAATTGACATGGCATGCAGATACAGGAATTAAATATGGGAAACTACGTCACCCTACAGACTCTCCTTAGTGGAAGAGAATTGATCACGAGTATACTGAATTTGGGAATGAGCCGAGAAACCTTCGTCTGGCGTTATCTACAGATGGGGAGAATCCTTTTGGTTTTCAAAGCAGCAGTCACAGTACGTGGCCGGTTATGTTGGTAAATTATAATTTACCACTGTGGTTATGCATGAAATGGAAATACTTCATTTTATCTATTCTTATATCAGCACCAAAACAACCGGGTAATGATATTGATGTTTATTTGGCCCCATTGATCGAGGAATTGAAAATATTGTGGGATTCAGGTGTTACGATGTATGATGTTTACAAAAATTAATAGTTCACTTTGAAAGCCATGTTGTACAGGATGATAAATGACTTTCCTGCTTATAGAAATTTGTCAGGATATAGCATTAAAGGAACTCAAGGGTGTCCCATTTGCGAACAAGGTACATAGTCAATTAGGTTGAAACATTCATCAAAAACCGTGTTTCTAGGACATCACAGATTTCTACCCCGACGACATAAGTACCGATCTTGGATGACATCATTCGATGGAAGTTCAGAGAAACGTACAACACTGTCTCCACTAACATGTGATCAATTGTTTGAGAAAGTGAAATATTTGGACACTACTTTTGGTAAACCATTTTTGAAAAACCTTAAAAAAACTGGTTGGAAAAAGAGATCAGTTTTTTTTGAATTACCATACTGGAATTGTCTGTATGTCAGACATTTTCTTGATGTTATGCATATTGAAAAAATGGTATGTGATAGTGTCATCGGCACATTGCTAAATGCACCTGAAAAAAAGGATGGAATTAAGGCTTGATTAGACATGGTTGAGATGGGAATACGAGAAGAGTTGGCACCCATGAAGGGTGAAAAACGAACATTTCTTCCTCCTGCTGCTTACACTCTTTCTAGGTAGGAGAGATATAAGTTTTGCAACTTCTTGAATGACGTAAAGGTTCCAGAGTGGTATTCATCAAATATCAAGAACATCGTGTCAATGGAAGATTTAAAATTAAATGGTCTGAAATCACATGACTGCCATGTTTTGATGCAAGATCTAATTCCTATAGATTTACATTGAATTTTGCCCAAGAATTTCTACCATACATTAACGAAGCTCTGTTTCTCCTTCAAATCTATATGTAGCAAAGTTATAGACCCAGCGAAATTTCCAACTATGGAAAGAGAAATTTCCGTCATATTATGTGAATTGGAAATGTTCTTCCCGCTGACATTTTTCGATATGATGGTTCATTTGATGGTTCATTTGGTGAGAGAGATTCGACTATGTGGTCTTGTACATTATAGATTGATGTACCCCATTGAATGGTATATGAAGATTTTGAAAGGGTATGTCAAAAACCGAAGTCGTCCAGAGGGTTGTATTGAGGAGCAATATATTGTTGAGGAAGCTATTGAATTTTGTACCGAATACCTGTCTGGTGTGGAAATCGTTGGCCTACCGAAATCTCGTCACACTGAGTGTCTTGAGGGTGAAGGAATTTCTGGAAGAGAGGTTGTCACAATCAATATTTCAGATCAGGAGCAGGCCCACCTTTACATTTTGCATAACAGTTTCGACGTTGACCCATATGTTCAAACCCACAAAGAAATTCTTAGGCATTTGAAACCTTCTAGGGATAAAAAATGGATATCAGATACACATAATCGATAGTTTATAGGATGGTTTCGAGACCATATTTTTAAGAAGTTAGATGAAAATCTAGACTCAATTTCAGAACGACTTCGATGGATGGCCGAATGAGTAAGTGTGTATGTATTATCTTACAATGCTTATGCAGTTAACAGTTATACATTCTATACTAATGAACATGATGAAGACAGTACCATGCAGAATAGTGGGGTTACACTTGTGGATGAGAAGATGCATGTTTCTGGTGCTAAGGAAAAAAATCCAATTTATGAGAATATGTCATACTTTGGCATCATCAATCGAATACGGGAGTTGGATTATACGAAATTCAAAGTGCCGATTTTTCAATGCAAGTGGGTTGATAACAGGAGTGCTGTTAAAATAGATGAATTAGGATTCGTGAAAGTTGATTTTAGTAAGGAAGGGGAGAAAGACGAACCATTTATAATGGAATCATAGGCAGTACAAGTATTTTATGTTCCAGACCCCACAAACCGAAATTGGTCAATTGTTCTGTTATCGACCAAAACAACTGAAGGGTCAGATGAAAGTTCAACAGAGGTTGACCCTTTTATAGGGACTTCACAATCATTTCGCAGTGGTCCAAATGTAGACAGAGTTTTGTATGTCAGAGGAGACTACAATGAAGGAATTTACATAGTCGATAGAGGAGTCAAATCACTTCAGCCTTTAAAGAAAAAAAGAGAGTACAATAATCAGGTTATTTGTTTATTGTAACATACATTGTGTTATGTTATGTTATTATCTATTCGCTGTTGTTTTTTTGTAATCTAAATTAAATATTGAACCACTTTTGCAGATAATGACTTCTGCACCTGCTGATGCACCCAATCTCGAGACACAAAAGGTCTCTCAACCAGCAGCTGGTGGTCCCACTGCAGAGCAACAACAAGTTTCTCAACCAAATGCTGGTGGTCCCAGTGCAGAGAAACGATAGTTTTCTCAACCCATTGTTGCTGGTCCCAGTGCTGAGGTACAACATGTTTCTCAACCTCTTCCTGCTGGTCCCATTTCCGATGCTAGTGATCCGAGGGAAGATATTGATGCTAATTTTGAGGAAATGGTAGGAAATGAAACCCTGAAAGCGTAAAAAAAACAAGAGCGTCTTAGTTTGACAGTGTTGGCCAAAATACTTAAGGAAAAAGCAAAAGGCATCAAATTTGAGGTGGGATGGAATAAGTAAGGCCAAAATGTTAACCCCAACAGAGCCATCTTTAGTAGCTACATTGGAATCGTCACTCGGCAATGCGTGCCGATTGATGTACAGTCGTGGCGCCATGTTGTCACTGGGCTGAGGACACTAATGTGGGAAGAGATTACAATAACATTATGATATCATTTTTTTTAATTTATTAAAATAAAATAAAATACCAAAACATTGAATTACTCTTCATCATCCATTGAAGAGTGCATTTATAGTAGATTTCTCATACAAGGAATATGTATTAAGAGTTGTTGGAAGGATTCATAGAGGTTTCCACACAATTTTAATGAAATATCATCTTAAAGATGTAGAAGAGAAAATCAAGCCGCACCCACATCCTCTTTACGCACAATTGATATCCCAAGGAGCATGGGATGCGTTTAGCAACCGTCGTGGGGAGCATAATTTTCAGGTACATTGTGTAGGGTAATATGCTGTTTGACGTTTTCTTGTATTCATCACTCTAATTGACAGTTTTTTATTTATGAAACAACTACTGAGTGCTGAAAATAAAAAACGCGCAACAGAACCAGCATACCCTTACCGTAAAGCAAGGATGAGGTACGCTGAACTTGAGAAAAAATTGGTACATCTTTTAAATCTACCCTACTACTAGTATGTGACATTAAACAACACCATAACCACATTTCTATGTTTATATGTAGATTGACGAATCGAAGTCTAAAGCCATATCCATCCCACACCATGTTCTATGGAAGGAGGCTCGTGTAAATAAAGAGGGGACATTGATAGATGAAAACACACATAAAGTGTGGGAAACATGTGTAAGTATGACATAATATAAATTTGAGTTGCTTTAAATAGCTATAACATTACAATAACTACTTATTTTTCTATATTTTCCATCTGAAATAGTCACAAGAATCAACAACAACTGCACCAGATGAATACATACTTTCATCAGCCTTGAAGCAGCCAGAAAAGTATGGCCGCGTCAGAGGTGCGGGTTTTGGGGTGGCACACCGAACATATTTTCAAAAACAAAAACAAGAGGGGGATCAAAATGAAAAAATGGAAAAGCTGCAAGAACAATTATCTATTTTTAAAGAAAAATTACAATACCAGAGAGAGATGATAGCAAAATTGATGGGGGAGATGAAAAGAGAAGAAACAACTCAACAATAACCTGTGCGTGATCATCTCGCCCCACCCCCACCAGCTTTGAGGCGAGCCATTCTCCTAAAAAACCTGACTTAGATGAGGTAATCAATGTTTTAATAATTGTTTCTGTGAAATTTTATTTACATAGACACTGATACCTTTCCTTTATTAATATTACATAGGGTGAAAATGACTGTGATTTATATTTATCAACTCCCACTTATCGCCTTGTAGCGATGGCTACAGTGTTCAATATGCAAAAGGACATGCTACACAATAGACAGCTTACAAAAGATCATCTTAGAGTGTCAATTAACGCAGATAATGAGCCGAGTGATGAGCTACCTATTCCAAATGACGATGACGACATTCATATGGTTGAACAAGCTGTTGGAACATTCATATCATGGCCGACAGTTCTTGTAAAAAAACATGTCGACAAAAAGGTATTCATTTCTAATTTATTTTTCAAGCTGGACCTTTAACATTTAATGAAAAAAGGTCTAAAACGATGACTGTTATTATAGAATGACAAAGAATGTGGGGTGAAACGAAATATCAGCTCCAAACTATCTCAAGGATTAACCAACCGATTGAAACGGTCTACTGAGAGCACCTTCACCCCGCCCGTTCTATATCCACAGTTAATATCATTGTAGGCTCATGTGGATACAAAGTTGAAAGATGTCAGTACTCACATAGTTGATTTTGAAAAAGATATGTATGGAGAGGAGATATCATATTTCATTAGTGCTGAAAATGTAAATGAACTCCTCAAGTATGAATGGCTAGGCACCTCAGTTGTAAATGTATACATGAGGTAAGTTTTCATGATTTGATTTTACAAAAGCTGATATACTCTGATAATTTTGACTAAATACATTTTATATTTTTCGCAGATGTATATATGAAAAACAATTGAAGGGATTTCCCCATGAACAAAAATTTGGACTCGTTAGTCCTCACACCACATCTTCAAAAGACGAAATAGATTCTGTTAAATAGGCTGCAATAATTTCATCCCTGCTCAAATAATTTGAAAACAAAATTACAGATGATAGACTCTTTTTAATACCAATGATGCAGGGGTAAAACTATACAATTTAATCATATCAACTATATTTTCATTTCTTTTTTACTTATTCCTTTTTGTATTTTTAGGGAGAATTGGATGCTAATTGCAGTCAATTTGGATACTCCAAATATTTATTTTCTGGATTCAACGCATGGATATCCAACAAAATGACCACTCATGATGGAGTTTGTTAATTTGTAATACACTATATCCAACATTTTAAAACTAAACATCTAGTTATATAATTTTTGTTATCTTTTAATGAGGATTCTGTTATGATAGGGCGGTGCATCAATATCGTCTAATGCATGGAATGAATCCAAGGCGTAAGGATGAGCATGCCTATAAGATCTACAACTGGAAAAGTATCCAGGTATATATAATAACATTGCACTATCCAAACACATATCAAAACAAATTACTTATTGTTGTAGATGTTTCTGTAGTGTCCAAAACAAACAAACGAAAAGGACCGTGGTTATTATGTTTGTAAATTTATGAAAGAGATCATATTTCATCAACAAACTAGCATCCCTGATGAGGTATTTTCGAAAATAATTACGAGTTCATTTAAAATATTTATTAATCCTTTGTGTATTTATATTTTTTCCGTCCTACTATGACTGTCGCAAAAACTCATATTCAGAAGATGATATACATGTGTTTAGAAACGAATGGGCAACATACCTGATGGAAGATTGTACACAAAGAGGATGAAGGTGAATTACTACCACTTATGTTATCTATATATGATCATTGATTATCCTCCAACCTTCTTTAGTGAATTGAGAATGCTATGATGTATTGAAATCTTAATTTATTACTCAATGTTTTCTATCCCCGGATTCATATTATTGATCTTTGAACAAATCAATATTGAAGTAAGGCATGATAGTGTGCAGTGCGTATGGGGTGAACGACAAAACCACCGAGGATCAACAAAATCCATTTTCTGTATCTCGTTTGTTTGAACTTGTATTTGAGAACATGTGTTGTTGTTTGACTTGCACAACTATTTCTAGGTAGATGCCTGAGATAATCAGTATCATTGAGGGATTTTTTGGAACCAAAATATGTGTCCTAGGATAATTCAAGTAAGGGAAAGTCTGGTTGAGATGAAATCCAAGATCAAATGACCAATACATCATCAAAAGAATCAACCCTGTGATGCACCATCATGTAGAATCTGGTCCTCGTGATGTTTTGAGGTGTTTATGGAAGGTATGGGGAGTCTGATAAGCCTCATGGACACTATAAATAATTTTTACAGATAGATCCACATGTTTTTTGTGCCTCGTGCCTCTTTACAAGGATCACGCCATTCACATGGTCCATCTTAGCACGTATGTCCCATTCATCCCATTGCTACTCTTGGAAGAACCTGAGAATCTGACAATGCATAAGCCCCACAAAACCCATACTCATCCAACCAAGAGTATTACTAGCGTGAAGGGAAGATAACCATGGGTAATACCCACAACATACCTCTTTTAAATATATGGGTTTTTATCCTTGTATTCTAAATAGGGTACGTAGGAAGCCTTCATGAGGTTAAATCCCAACCAATGGTAAACCATGGTGACCCCCTCACTAGGGTACACCTTCGCTTATTTTACCTCTTGTATTTCCCTTAGTGGCATCCGAATAAGTCTTGAAAATGAGAAACCTTACCTTTATGGGATGCACCACACTTGGGTCAGAACTCATTGGGATTTTTGATCCATCTATCAGGTAAACATTCCAAGTGCTCCCTCCTAGAGATGTACCTACCTGATCCACCTTTATAAGTGTTTTGATCCACCCAGGTCTTACATCTTTGTAAGACATTAAATCATGACCCTATATCCATATGGGATGTTAAACTCATAGAATAACACAATTTAAACATGGGTTTCCATTAATATATTCAATATTAATGTTTAATTAGTCCTTATTAAGGTATTGTGGAGGTGTGGTTTTATGTTTTCCAACAGATTTCGGAATATTCCACGCTTTATGTAGGTGATTCCATTCTTTTACATTATATGATGATTTTATTATGCTGTATTTACTTTCTAAGTGTACTATATGAAATATTTGTGTGGTTAAAAATGTGTTATCAAAGGAATTTGGGGTGTGTATAGACTTGAAAGTTATTTTTAAAATGAATGCAGTTGTATTTCTTGTGTATTTTCATGCTTAAGTCCTTTAAATGTGTTTGAAGAAATGAGAAAGTTGTGTGATGGGTGTTTTCAAATGGATTTAATGTGTTTGTGAATTTTAAAGAGGGTTTTCTTATGAGATGTAGAGAGTCTATATATGTGTATTTACATTTAATGAAAGTACATGAGAATGTGTTGATATATATGATGTGTATAATGTAAATTGAGCACAACTTCCATACAAGGTATTTTCTTTATGATGTGCAGGGGACAGGGTGAGAGGGCAGGGGTGGTTTTATGGGGGAGGGGGAAGGGGGAAAAGTGGTAGGGGGTGTGCTAGGTTCTTTTGAAATATGTAGGGGGTGGGAAGGGGGGTGTGCAATGGGAAGGGGGGAAGTGTAGTGGGCAGGGGTGTGATGGGGAAGGGGGCAGGGGGTGTTCTGGGGGCAGGGAGTGTGCAGGGGAAGGGGGTGTGATCGGGGGGTGGGCAGTGTGTAGGGGGTGTGCTAGGGAAGGGGGCAGGGGTGCTTCTTTTTTATGGAATGGGGGGACATATAGCCATGGTATTAAACTATGGGTGTACTGGGTAGGGGTGGTTTTCAGGGGGAGGGGGAAGGGGGAAAAGTGGTAGGGGGAAGGGGTAGGGGGTGTGCTGGGTTCTTTTGAAATATGTAGGGGTGGGAAGGGGGGTGTGCAATGGGAAGGGGGGAAGTGCAGTGGGTAGGGGTGTGCTGGGGAAGGGGGAAGGGGGTGTTCAGGGGGCAGGGAGTGTGCAGGGGTAGGGGGTGTGCTCGGGGGTGGGTAGTGTGTAGGGGGTGTGCTGGGGAAGGGGGCCGGGGTGATTCTTTTTTATGGAATGGGGGGACATATAGCCATGGTATTAAACCATGGCTATATCTATATAGGAAAGGTTTAATGTCATTGCAAATGGCCCATCATTGGTATCTAATAGAGGAGGATAATAGGGTTGAAGATATTCCACCACTCTTTTAATGTAATTGATAATATTTGATTTATCTCAAAAGTAAGGGAGATATCCCATGGGTGAAGGGAGAAGGAGGAGAGTGCGTGTAAAGGATTTTGTTGAGTGGAATGAGGGATATATGAGGGTAACGAGCTTTAATGGTTGATAGTGAAAATTTGTTAATTCCACTCATTAATTAGGTGAATTATTAGGCCAAAGGGTAAAATAAATCATTTTCCAAAAATGTGGGAATCAATATACACACACTTCTAATCCGTATAGTTTCATTGAGTGGGTTACAATCCATTATTCAACCATATAGAGATACTTCCCCAAAAACTCATACCTTACACAAGTTCATCACATTATTTGACAAACCATTAACCATCAATGTGAGACCATCATAACCTTAGAACCAAACTGTAGGTTTATCTATTCCCCCTCAAATCATTAAATAGACCATGTTCTACTAAACATTGGGCCATTTTATTATTATAGATGATTAGCCCTAACCATGCACCAATTTCGTTAATTGGTTATTTTATGTTTTGCACCTCACTAGTATAATTCCATTTAGCAACCCCATTCTTTATTTCATTATTATATTACTAACATAATATTTGTTTTATTATTTAGGTGAAATATTTTTCCTCAGTTCGAATGCTTTGTTCGGAAGCTGCCGCCATGAACGACAATTTTTTAGAGCGGATGGATGCAAAAAGGATGGAACATCATTGTTTTTTAACTGTTTGTTGGATAAATGTAATTATAACCAAATTAAACAGTGTTTGAAATGTATATAGAAGTGTGGTGTTTTGTATTCATGATTTCAAGTAAATGTATGTATCATTTTTGTTCTTCTATGCTTTGTGTGTGGGTGTTTTGTGTGCTGTGTATAGGTTTTGTTTAGACTCTGTGCAGGTGCTGTAATGTGTGCAGGTGCTGGGCAGGTTCTGTGCAGGTTCTAGTTTTGGATAGGATCTTTGGCCTTTATCAGCGCTGAAAATAGCGCTGATAAATACTACCTTTATCAGTGCTTTTTTTAGCGCTGATAAAAGTCTCCCTTTATCTTTACCAAGATGAACAGTGCATTTTTAGCGCTGTTAAAGGCTGTTTTTAGCGCTATTATAAGCCATATTTGTAGTAGTGTGAGATTGAAATGATGAAACTCAACTTGGGCTTGGTCAAGGGTGAATCCCAAAGACACCACCTCTTTTTCGAGCTCCGACAAATGGGATTTGTATGGAGCAATTCTACTAGATGATGCCATCGCTTCTTTTTTCTGAGTAAATTAGATTTGTTAAAGTCCTATATTTATACTAATCATGTGATCACCGTTCAATGACTATATTAGAAACGGTCAAAATTCTTAACATAAAACCAAATAAGTTGACATTTTATATAAACAGAAAGAGAAATTTAATTAGATCAAGAGGGATTTCTATTAATGAAACTTTGGGTTGTTACAATATTCCCCCCTTAAGAAATTTCTCCCTTGAAAATTTCCTTTTCCCACACTAAAACAAATGTGGGTAACTCAGCTTCATCATATCCTCCGATTCCCAAGTCGCTTCTTCAAACTTGTGGTTTCTCCACAACACCTTGACGAGGGGAATTGTCTTATTTCTTAGAAATTTTTCTCTATAACCTAAGATCTTCACTGGTTGCTCCTCATAAGAAAGATCGTCTTTCAATTGTACCACCTCAGAAGAGAGTACATGTGAAGGGTTCGGTATGTACTTACTTAAGAGGGATATATGAAAGACATCATGTACTTTGGCCATAGTAGGCGGAAGTGCTAGTCGATAGGCCACACCCCCGACATGATCAAGAATCTCAAAGGGGCCGATTTACCTTGGACTTAACTTTCCTTTCCTTCCAAACCACATAACCTTCTTCCACGGAGATATGCGTAAAAACACCGTGTCTGCAACTTTAAACTCAAGGTCTCGTCAACGATTATCTGCATAACTCTTTTGTCGACTCTAGGCTGCCTTGATATGCTACTGAATGGTTTTCACCTTCTCCACCATTTCTTCGACCATTTCTTGTCCAAGCAGCTTACGTTCACTGACCTCATCCCAATATGCCGATGTTCTCCACCTTTTCCCATACATGGATTCATATGGTTCCATGGATGCTTGAGTAGAAACTGTTATTATAAGAGAACTCAACCAGAGGAAGATGTTGATCCCATCCTCCTTTAAATTCCATTGAGCATGCTATCAACATATCCTTAAGTGTTTGGATAGTCCTCTTGGATTGGCCATCAGTTTGAGGATGATAGGCCGTACTGAAGTTCAGTTCAGTATTCAGATCATGTTGAAGACTCTTCCAAAACTTAGTGGTGAATCTTGGATCTTGATCAGACACAATAGATAGTGGTACTCCATGCAACCTTACCACTTCCCTGATATATATCCGTGCCAATTGATCCAATGAGAAATCCTCCCGAATAGAAATGAAGTGTGCAATCTTTGTAAGACGATCCACAACAACCCAGATTGCATTGTTTCCTTTGGATGTCTTTGGAAGTCCGGTGACAAATTCCATGGTGATGTTCTCCCATTTCCATTCTGGTATGGGAAATGGTTGCATCATCCCCTTAGACTTCTGCCTCTCTGCCTTCACTTGCTGACACACCAGACACTTTGATGTATATTCAGCGATCTCCTTCTTCATATTATCCCACCAAAAGTTTTCTCGGAGATCTCGATACATCTTTGTGCTCCCGGGGTGAATAAAGAAATTTGAACTATGTGCATCATCCAAAAGTTCCTTCTTCAGCTCCGGACTTGATGGAACACATATTCTTTTCCCAAACCGTACAATTACTTATTCATTAACATTAAACTCTAAGGATTTACGTTTTTTTATGGCTTCCACATTTTCCTGAATTCTCACATCATCCTTTTGAGCATCCTTTAACCTTTCCAAAAGAGATGATTGAGAAATAATTTGTGAAAGGATTGATGATTTTCCCTTCTTTATGATTCCCATGTTCATCTTCATCATGTCTAAGAAGATTGGATCCTTCTCAATTCTCATCATTGATAGAATTGCTGGGTCCTTTCTACTTAGGGATCTGCCACCTTGTTCGCTTTCCCAGGGTGGTAATGTATTGAACAGTCATAATCCTTGATGAGCTCTATCCATATTCTATGGCGCATATTATGTTCTTTCTGTGTGAATATATATTTAAGACTCTTGTGGTCTGTATATATCTCACATTTCTCTCCATAGAGATAATACCGCTATATTTTCAAGGAAAAGATCACCGCCGCCAACTCCAGATCATGTGTTGGGTAGTTTCGCTCATAGATTTTCAACTACCTTGAGGAATAGGTTATAAATTTATCATTCTGCATCAGCACACATCCTGAGCCCTTCTTTGAAGCATCACTGAAAACAAAAAAAAAGTTCCCCACTTGTGGGTAAAGTGAGCACGGACGCAGTGATAAGCATCCTTTTCAACTCCTTGAATCTTTCTTCGCATTCATCACTCCAAAAAAACTTTACTCCCTTTCGAGTTAGCTTTGTAAGAGGGTTAGAAAATCGTGAGAAATTTCTCACAAATCGTCGATAATATCCAGCTAACCCCAAGAAGCTACGGATATCTGTTACCGATATTGGCCTTGGCCATCCCTCAATTGCATCTGTTTCGGAGGGATCCATAGATATCCCATTGCTTGTGATGATATGACCCAAGAATGAGACTTCCTTCAACCATAAATCACACTTTCTGTACTTTTCATAGAGCTTCTCCTTGTGCAAAGTCTCCAGTACAGTTCTTAAATGCACCTCATGATCCTCCTTGGTTTTGGAGTATATTAGAATATCATCTATAAAGACTACCACAAATTTTTCTAGGTAATATCTAAAGACTCTATTCATCAAGTCCATGAATATTTCTAGAGCATTAGTGAGTCTGAAAGGCATTACTATGAATTCATAGTGCCCGTATCTTGTGCAAAAAGCAGTCTTGGGGATATCTTCCTTATTCACCCTTACTTGATAATATCCCGACCGCAAGTCCGCCTATGAGAATTATTGTGCTCCACGCAGCTGATTGAAAAAGTCATCAATTCGTGGGAGAGGATACTTGTTCTTTATCGTGATTTTGTTAAGTTCACGATAATCAATGCAGAGCCGCATTGACCCATCCTTCTTCTTGACGAAGAGGACTGGTGCACCCCATGGTGAAGCACTTGGGCATATAAACCCTTTATCCAGATTCTCCTGTAGTTTTTTCTTCAGCTCTTCAAGATCTACAATATCCATTCTATATGTAGTCTTGGATATTGGTTGCGCCCCAGGTATAAGTTCTATTGAGAACTCAACATCTCTTTTAGGAGGAAGACCAGACAGTTCCTCGGGAAACACTTCAGCGAATTCCCTCACAATAAGTATTTCTCCAAGGATGGTTTCTTCCTTGGACTCAATCATTTGAGACAAATACACATTCTCATAAGGCATTAATATCCATGCTTGAGATGATGGAGCTAAAGGATATTCATCTTCCTCCTTACACTACTGGAAATCGGATCTTTCCCAACACTTATATATACCCTTTCCCAACGGTTCTCCCAAACCGTTGGGAAAGGGGGGTCTTTCCCAACGGTTTGGGAGAACCGTTGGGAAAGGGTCCTCAAAACCCACCTTTCCCAACGGTTCTATCAAACCGTTGGGAAAGGGGGGGTCTTTCCCAACGGTTTGGGAGAACCGTTGGGAAAGGGTCCTCAAAACCCACCTTTCCCAACGGTTCTCCCAAACCGTTGGGAAAGACCCCCCCTTTCCCAACGGTTTTGAGAGAACCGTTGGGAAAGGTGGGTTTTGAGGACCCTTTCCCAACGGTTCTCCCAAACCGTTGGGAAAGACCCCCCCTTTCCCAACGGTTTGAGAGAACCGTTGGGAAAACTCACCCCCAAAACCAACCTCCACCCTCCAGAAAATTTCCACCTATCCCACCTATCCCAACAGTTTTGAGAACCGTTGGGATAGGTCTATCCCAACGGTTTTGAGAACCGTTGGGATAGATTCTTTCATTTCTTCCAGGTCTGCTACCCGAGAACATTATATAAATCTAAATTTTAAATAATTATGATAATACATATATATATTTATGAAATTATGTTTACAAAAGTGATGTTAGCTTAGTGGTTAAGTCGTTCGATTATAAACAAGGGGTCGTGGGATCAAATCCCAGCTCATGTTTTTTTTTTTGAAATACATTTACCAACGGTTTTATATCCGTTGGAATAGATTTTCATATTACTTATACCAACGGTTTTGTAAACCGTTGGGATAGGTCTATACCAAAGGTTTTGGGAAAACCGTTGGTATAGACCTATCCCAACGGCTTACTTCGCAACGGTTCTCCAAACCGTTGGTATAGGCTATACCAACGGTTTGGAGGCCTATACCAACGGTTCCAAACCGTTGGTATAGGTTAGTATTCTACTAGTGTTACACTTGTAAAGAATTAGGGGTCGATTCTCCATATGGAGTGTGATTTCCCTCTCCTGACAATTTATGTTGGCTCTATATAAGGAAAGACAATCCATGACAATAATTGCATCAAATTACACCAGAGGGAGTATGACGAGGTTCGCTGGGAAATTCAATCCACAGACTATAATAGGGGAGGACTTATATTCATGGGATTCAATGATTGCCCCATTTGCTGTACTCACCGACATCTTTACTTCCATGATTTGTGGTGGTGTTGGGATTGTTCTACTAAACTTTCGAGATATAAAAGAATGCATAGAACCTGAATCAAAAAGTACATTCACTATTATCGAATGAATAACTAGTGTACCTATCACCACTTCGTTGCTGGGTTTCACTTCGGAAGAAGTGATGAAAAAATCTCTTCCTTGCTGCCTTGGAGGTTGTTGGTTGTCTCCGAAAACCCTTGTATTAGGGCACTGATTTGAAAAATGACCCGGTTCTTTGAATTTGTAGCATTTAACAATGCGTTGAGGATCGAACGGAGCGTTCCTCTCCTCTTTCGCAGCCGCGGGTCTTTCTTTCCGATAGTTAACATCTAGGTTCCCTTCTCTTCCACACCTGAAGCATTTTATCGTCCCCTTAAGGCAATTTCCAGGGTGCTTATTTCCGCACTTTTGGCAAGTGGGGTGTTGGATCTTCTTAGCACCGTTGGATTAATCCATCGGACCAACAACATTGAATTCCACCTTACGCTTCTTGTCCCCATGATACCCCTGTGATTCCACGATCTCCATTTCGACCTTGAGGGCACATCGGACAATTTCCTCGTAGCTGTCGAAGTCACGGATCACTAATGCTTTCTGCAGGCTAGGCTTCAGCCCACCAAAGAAGCGGTCAACTTTGCATTCAGGGGTAACAACAAAGCCGGAAGTGTAACATTCAAGCCTTGTGAAGTTTTCCTCTTATGCTCCAACAGATTCTTTATCTTTTTTTGAGGAAAAGGAAGTACCTTTCCATCTTAAACCGGAGGGTGCGCGGAAAATATTTATCAAAAAACATCTTCCAGAAATCCTTCCATTCCAATTCCTCGATCTCCTCCTCAGGCTTCTTATTTTTGATCAACATCCACCGTTGATCATCTTCACCCTCCATACGATAAGCAGCCAGGAGAACCTTCTCTTGTTCAGAACATTGAAGGATGGAGAAGAGATTTTCAATGGAGTTGATCCATTGTTCAGTGATCGTGGGATCAGATGATCCACTAAAAGTAGGAGGCCTTTGTCTCATGAAGATCTCGATAGAGACTTGTTATTTCTTAGGGGGGGGGGGGGTTGAATGTTCCTCTTGAACCATGTTTCTATTAAAAACTTGAGTTAGATGAGAGATAAGAGTGACAAAGTTCGTGATTCCCGCTCCCATTGGATTGGGCATCTCATTAGTACAGTCATCACAATGATCTTCACAACGGTTGTTAGCCCAAGTCCTCCTATTACTGGCCATTGGATGGAATAAAAGGAAAGTTAGGGGTAACACATAAAGGGTAATCCAAAGACAAAAGTTGATGACTTATAAATAAACTTGTATTTCCTTAACTCATGAGTCTATAGGCTTCAATCTAAGATTTTCATGATCTACTTTCTAACATATATTCGTAGGGGTATTTTTTTTAATTCCATTAATAAGGATTCATACTAAGCTTTTGAATTTATCAAAACATATCCCCCGGGAGTGTCATAACCAAGAGTGAAGTAAGGCCCGTTGTCGTGCACTAGTTCCCATTCGAGTCTAGCTCAAATCTGTGTTTTTGGGTTTTACCCCTAGGATACATCTATGCCAGAGCCGCCTCTACCTGCTCATATCCAGACAGAGATGTATTTGTTTGATAAACCACTTACTCAGTACTTACCAAAACCTAGGGAAGTTTTTATTATACTTAGTCTTGTATGTAAGGATTTACTAGTGTTTCCTAATCCCAAAAATAACTAAACCTATCCTCTGATACCAACTATGACAACCCTGCTTTTATTACAAACATAACCATGATTTATTACATAAAACTTCACTTGATACAACAAAGAAGATGGAGAGGTTTAGTGTCTTTGGGGCTTAGGATCATTACATAAAAACTTAAAATAGGAAATACAACATCTTTATTGAAAACTTCCTTTACATGACCACTACATTCCTTCGTACTTAGCATTGCTTGGGATAACCTGAGGACATGCATAAAAAAAGGGTGAGCTATAAAGCCCTCTAAGGGAATACACATGGAATAAAATGAGGAGTAAAATACATGTTAGACAATAGGAATATCAATAGATCAAAAGAGAAACATGAACATAAATGCATGATAAAGCATGATAATCATAACATGGGAATGTGGAAACAACACTTAACATGGAATTAGCATAAGCCAAGGCTCATTGCACATAGAGCATGAGTAAATCCTCATTGAACATAAAGCACAAGTAAAACCTCATTGCACTTGAATTATCATGAGTCAACACTCATTGAACATGATTTATCATGAGTCAACACTCATTGCACATGAACTATCATGATACTATACTTTACCCAATTCATTGGAGCTCTATAAGGTCACACCCTTCTTAAACATTTCATTTCATGCATAAGTGTGCCACATGGATCATAAAACATGGATTCATAAAACATAATAATTTATTCCACGATAAAGGAATGTGTAATTCATACATGAAACTTTATAATCAATAAGTAAATGTGCATAAAGGTGAATACCCTTGATGGAGAAATGGGCATGGTATTCATTACACAATGACAATGGCTTAGAAAATCGGTGCGATTTCGGCAGTGTAACGACATGACATAAGAATTCATAAAAATGGTTGATGAGAGATAAATGAGTTCCTCATAATATTTAAATGTAATGTAAAGGAAGGAGTTCATATAGATACATGTCCCAACAATTGTAATGGAATTTAGATTCATGATACAAAAGTATTGCTTGAATGTAAAAGAGGAGAGAGAAGTTCCTTTCGAAATTTCGGCATAGTAATGGGTGTACATGGGAGGCATTTAATGAGAGATAAAGGGTATCCCATCATTCAAACATAAATAGGGAATTATGAGGGAGGTTATAAAACCATACCCCAACATTCATAATTGAAATTAAAAGGGAATAACAACTTAAAGAAAATTGGACAAAAATGAGAAAGGAAGAAAAAAAACCCTTACTTGGAAGTGTGCTTCCAAAGGATAAAGAGAGGCTTGTGAGAGGATTCTTGGAAACTTGGGGAACCTTGTGAGGATTATAGAGAGAGTAGGTCAGAGTTTGGATGAACTCCAAAGGCTTTGAGTGAGGAGGAAGTGGGAGTTTGGGTGGATTTATATTGGAAAGGTGAAGGAATTCTTTATTATTTAGGTTTGGGACCCCTTATATTAAATTAATCCAAACCACAAACCATCCCATGGTTTTTTCCCATGGTTTTTGGAAAAGGGAAGAGTAAAAAAATATTTTATAAGTCCAAAGTCTGAACTTATTAAAATAATAGGGTTGCTTATGTGGAGGTGAGTCACACTCCCATGGAAATTAATTTAAAAAAACAAGGTGTTTAATAAGTCTTGAGGGGTCCATTAATGATTTGAAAAGTAAGTCAAACAAACCCAAAATCACAATATTTTAATGGTAAAACATATATTGGATGAACATAATGCTTATAGTATTTTATTACATCACTATTGGGTCATTATGATGTCATAAAAGACATTATATATTTAAACGGTATTTAATTTTTACCCAAAAATTTGACTGTCTTGGAAAATTATGAAAAATTCACCATTGGATAATTTTGACGTCCTGATTCCAGAAATAACATTTATTTTATCTAAATAATTTTCTAAATATGTTAATTTTCACTTTTAAAATAAAAACCGACATTTATCGAAAATTCACGGGTTTTGACAGAAATTGCTTTCAAACATTAATAAAAATTTTAATTGCATTCATAAAATTATAAGATCATTTACATTTAATAAAAAATAATTTAATAATAATAATATTATTTTATTAAAATATTATCTAATTCAAAAATACCTTAATTTAATAAAATAGATTTCTTAAGTAAATAATAAATAAAAACACCATTTGTATTTTAAAAACTATTTACAATGTATCAAAAATGACTAGAAATTATATTCATTATTATATAAAAAAATAATGTACATGAACATAGTACTATTTATTTGTTACATAACCCCTTAAAACAGCCACATAAGACATAAGGGTAAGGTGTGCGATGGTGACAGACTCTTGGGGTGGCTCGGATAACATCGCTCGAGTGGTAATTTTAATCAACTTCCACTTTTACCATAGACGGTCACGTTCGAGCTTGACATGATGAAGCTAAGCTTGGGCTTGGTCAAGGGTGAAGCCCAAAGATGCCACGTCTTTTCCGAGCTCCGACAAATGAGCTTCGTATGGATCAATTCTACTGGATGATGCCATCAATTCTTTTGTCTGAGTAAATTAGATTTTTTAAAGTCCTATATTTATACGAATCATGTGATCAATGTTCAATGGCTATGTTAGCAACGGTCAAAATTCTTAACATATAACCAAAGAAGTTGAACTTTTATATAAACAGAAAGAGACATTTAATTAGATCAAGAGGGATTTCCATTAATGAAACTTTGGGTCGTTATAGTGGGAGAGAGGGGAAGACATTTTTTCTATGGCTGTTGGGACTAGAATGAGAGATCCCGAAATCACTATGTATCTCATTGTAATGATAATTAAGCCACACATATTTCTAGGATAGATATTCCCTAAATAGATCTAAACCATATATAAGGAAATACTACATAGAGAAATACACTATGAATGGTTTAAGGTCTTGTAGAGTGTACCAATCCAATGGTATGGTTTTGGTGGTATTGTCCAAGTATATCCCAAAATATTACAGACATTGATATGTGGGGAAGTCATAAATATAGACCTTGGAGTTCTCATATCCAAAGGAGTGGGATGGGACATACATGTAAGGTATAATTGCAGACCACATTCAAAAATCAGTTTTCATTATGACATTGTTAAAGCATATAGGGATGAGAGGACATTCCCCGAGGGATGAAAATGAGTTTAACTGATAGTACATATTTGGAGATGTATTATGAAAATCGATATTTGAGGAATATTATGCATAGTCAATGAAAAGTGACCTTTAGATTTGGATTTTATTATCATCAATAGCCAAAGGAAGTTTATATGGTTCTAAGTCTTATAAGGCACAAAGTGTGATTTGTGAAAGGAACGTGTATGGAATATATTGGAGGCATTTAGACCAATGTTGGACATGGATAAATGAAGGATATTCCATAGAGAAACAACTCATATGTAGGATTTGAGGATTAGTGTTATGTTTTCATACGGTACTGGGATGAAGGATTCAGGCATCACTACGTATCACATTGGGATGAGAATCAAGACATGTAGTTCTGAAATAAAGGTGTGATCAGAGACCGACACCTAGAACAGTGGTCCTATCAAGGGAGTTCCATAACAATGCATAGTTTTACATTATATGGTGGGGACATGAATAATGAATTTTAGCATCTTATGGGGAGGATGCTTCCCTATAGTTTAACATCATGTGAAAAAGACATATAGTTTTCCTTTTAAGGTCTTTAGTCCATGACTATCCATTTTATCGTGAACCAACCAAGAATGATTTGAACATTTCTAAGCATGAAGGGGAAAGGTTTTAAATTGTGGCCTTGGTGTTCTTGGATTTAAAGGAGTGGGATGATATGAGCATGTAAGGGATGACCACAGACCATGTTCAAAAAGTGGTTTCCATTACAATGTTTCCAAAGTGTATGAAGATAAGAGGATTTTATCCTAGGGATGAAAATTATTTTGATTTATAGGCTATATTTGGAAGTGTGTTATGAAAATCCATGTTTGAGGCATATTAGGAATAGTCAAAGAAAAGGTTTCCTTCAGAGTTAGGCACTCTTATTACCGATTGCTAAAGTAAATTTTATGGATATCCAAATTTCCCAAGGCATAAAGTACGTTTTATGAAAAGTGAATTCTTGAGTATGATGGGTGCATTTAGGATAGAATTAATCAGGAATGGGTAGAGTGTTCCATATAGAGGTTTGAATCATATGTAATAAATTTATAATTGGAAACTAGACCAATGTTTTGATATCTGGATGTCACTACGTAACTTTTGGTAATAGGAATCAAGCCACATGTAGCTCTAGAGAAATTTATCTACACAGGTCTAGTCCATATGTAGGGAGGGGATTTTTTTTTGAATATGAGTTCATGAATGAAATTATAACCCACCCCTAACTATCTTGTGTGGATCTATATTATACACAGTAGAGTGGGGATATATTTTGTTTTTTTGTGGTTAGACCAAGGTTGGAGAATCCAGGCGTCACAATGTATCTCATTGAGATGAGAATTAAGAAACATGTAGTTCAAGAAAAATTTTTATGTACAGGTCTAGTTTTTATGTATGGGAATTTTTTTTAATAATGGATCATGAATGAAATTATAACCTAACCTAGACTCTCTTGTTTGGATCTAGATTATGAAAAGGATAGTGGGGGCATATTTTTTTTATTTTACTACTAGGTCCATGTTGGAGAATCTATGTGTCTCTATACATCTCATCGAGAAGAGAATCAAGTCACATGTAGTTCTAGGATAGATTCCCTACACTGATCAAGTTTTTATGTAGAGATGGGGAATTTTATAATATTTCGTCTGGTCCATGATATAGAATCTTGGAATTACTACATACCTCATTAGGATTAGAATAAAACCACACATAGTTTTAAGATATTGGTGTGGTAGGGGACCAACACCAGTGATGGTGTTTTTGTTAGGTGAGGTCTAAAATAATGAAAATTTTAACATAATACAAAAGAGAAATCAACCATATAGTTTAAAATCATGTAGATAATACAAGGATATATGATCTAAATAGGAGGTATGAGGCCCTAAATTGAAAAAAAACCTCTAGAATGTAGTTCACTTAGTTTAAGGTCATGGTGTTTGGACCACAATTTGATCTGACAATGTGAGGAGGCCCTTACAAATATTACTAAGCCCATGTGATCTATACTAAATGTTAAAAACAAGTAATGGTGAGGAATTTAATTATCACATGGGGGTGAATAAAAGAAATTTGGTCCAAAAACTATTTATCACCAGTATGTATGAAGTGTGTTCGCCAGTTAGTAAGGAAGAATATGATGTGAATAAATGACATGGAGTCAAACAATAGTGAGTAAAATAATACTTGGGTTTAGAATTTATGGATGGTCCTAATATTTAATGTATAGTTTTTGATATGTATTTTGTGTCAATAGGAATAAATCCATACATAGATCTAGGTAAATTTCCCTCACACTTATCTAGCTCACATGCAAGGAACATGGTGATATAATTTTTTTGTTTAGAGGTTGGGCCAAAGATAATGGACCTAGGTTTCATTTCATCACTCATTATAATGAGAATCAAGCAACAAAAATTTCTCAATTTTATCTATACTTAAAAGGTATTGTCCTATAGTTTTAATGCTGGATGATAAGGACGAGTCATGTAACTTTTATGGTTATGCACTGAAGGCCATTCCGTACAGTTTAATGTCACGTGGTAAGGAAACTTCTCCATGGAAGGAGTGGAAACAAGGTATGTGGGGATTATGAATTAAAAGATACCCATTCCTTTGGGAAACCATCTAATAAGAGGAATATCATGCTCATTACCTAAGGATTCCTAGGATTTTCACCAAAGGTATCATATTCTTGGTTCATAGGGAAACACTACATTTTAACTTCATGTTCTAAAGACATTTTCGTAAAACTTAACATATTATGACTATTATTGTATGGGTCATTAATTTTATGGTCATATAACAAGGACCACTCTATTCATTTTATCATCATGTAGCGAGGATTAATATTATATTGTAGTTTTAGATCATATAACTAGGAACATAAGTTATTAATCACATGAAATATTTCTTGAGAAAATTTTCATTGGTGGGGGGAGTAGTACATTCTATATCCATGGTGATAAATGAATATGATCCATTAGAATAGACCTTTTAGATGAAAAAATGACCTCCATATTTTGGTTCAAGATTAAAAGGTTTCTTCCCAGGTATCATCGAGGTCCTCAGGGCCAAAACCAGTTCCCCTTGTAGGAATGAACACATAAAAACTTTCATGTTGAAATCTTGAGATATTTGGTTTTGGAGAACCTTTAAATGATACATGGTATCCAATATTTTCTTATCCAGTCATTATAATTCCTCCAAATTTTTATGAGACCTCTAATCTATGGAAAACTGATCGAAAATGGTAATTTATATTGAAGGTTATCAAACTTTGATAGGAAAAACTACTTCTCTCCTATATACTAGTGAATACATGGTCACTAGTATAGTTGTGTGGGTTTTGGTATGGAAGGAGAAAAATTCATGTATAAGATTGTCAGTCTAGGATTTATTTTCATTTTCCACCATTTTTAGAGTATATTTGATATTGTTTTGTATAAATCCTCTATCTTTCCATTTACCTCCACATGACAATAGGATGAAAAGTTTGACTCAATTTTATATTCCTGGTACAACCTTCTCAATTTTGAAGAAAAAAAGATGGTGTCATTGTCCATCAATATTATATGAGGGATACAAAACCTGGTGATGGTGTTGGAATTCATGAAATTGATAATGATTTTTGTCCTGAATTCTTTGAGGGGTATTGATTTTTCCTATTTAGATAATAATTCAGAAGAAGTGAGGGTATATTTAAATTCCTTGGCTGTAGAGGGAGGTTATAGTCCCACAACATCCATTACCTATATAGAGAATGGATTGGAGTATTTGGAAGTGCATAAAAACTCTGGGGGTTTATGGATGAAATTGGAATACACTTGACATAGATGAAACTTTTTGGTGAATTGGGTACAATCCTGCATCATTGAACACTTGAAATATCTGACCCTTTTGATTTGGTGAGAAATACTGGTTCCTAACTAATGGACACCATAGGCATTGACATGATCTTCTTTAATAATGGAAATAGTTTCCTCTCTATCAATTAATATAGGGAGGATTCCACCAAGGCCTTGTTTATAGGGGACCTTCTAATGGACTAGGCTATCATAGAGGGTAAAATTAACTTATCATCAATGGATTAGCTCATTTTTAGCTAAGTCTGATAGAAGAGTCCCACTTTAGAGATAGTACAAGATGGAAATCATCCAACCATTCACAGGATAATCTAGTTTAGGGGTAGTATTGACTTAATTAATCTATTCCATTATACTCTGAACAAATGATGATACCATTATATGATGTTCAATGTTGATTAATTTTTTGTCTCTATATATTTACCAAAGCTATAACTACATTTTATAGTTTATCTTCCTAAGAATTATGAGAGTGAAATATATGAGTCAATGTTGGATCTAAGGGGAATTCAACCATTAATCCTAAAACATAGACCAGTAGGGGGATCCTATCTTTTTTTTGATATTATAATCACCATTTACCTACTTGGTTACTAGCTATGAATCACCATTGATGTTCTGATGGGTCATTGGTATTTGTTGCTTGAGTTTTTAGACTTCAATGAGTTCTTCGTATTCTAAATCATTATTGGTGAAACCTTATGAGAAAATGAAAGAATAAGGTAGAAATTCCTTTTCTCAAGGGATAAGGATGACTCCCAACCTATTTTTATTGGGATTGGTGTGTTCTATCCTTTTTCCTATTAGTATTCTAGATGCGCCATCAACGTATATCTCCCATGTTCTGGGAGAGTCTTAGAAAATGGATATTTATTCATCTTTAAGTTTGGTATTCATTGGAACTTAATCCCAAGAAGGATTATTTGTTAGGAATTATGCCAAATATTTCCCCTTTATTACCTTATGTGGTATGAACCGGATTTCAAACTACTATAGGATGACCACCCACCATGCTAAACATCCAGTCGACATAGGGAGGTTGGGGTTGTACTTGAGTAGGTTAGTTCAATATACCAAATGGACATAGTGATGTTTCAAGTAGTGTCTCAATTTATCAACCAAAAATATTAATTCCAAATAGTTATTTTTGATATCTTAATAATGATACTCGGCATCAAGCATGGTCCAACTCAGATAATAGAGACTATTTTCATTTCTAGCGTCATTATTTTGTGAGAGGAAAGCACCCAATGATCACTCTAAGACTGTGACATATAAGGTGAGTGACTTTACTTCAATAAGTGGCATCATAAATGGTTGAATCAACAAATACTTCATGAGACTATTGAATGATTCTTTACATTCATCAATCCACTTATACGTGACCCCTTTTTTCATCGACTTGGTGAAGGGATAACACTTTATAAAAATATTTTCTATAAATCATAAAATGTGGGAAAGGAATCCTTATTGTCCTCTTAACTATTTAAGTTTTCAAGGAGGAAACATGTCAAGGATTTATTTTTTTATTCTTGGGATCAAATTTTATTCCATGATGGAATACTAAAAAACCAAGAAAATTTCTCAAGGTTACACCAAAAGAACATTTTAGGGGGTTCATTTTTAGGATATGTTGTCAAATTTTGTTGAAAGACATATCAAGTTTGGAAGTATGTCTATAACATTGATTAGTTATTAACACTAAATCATTAACACATCACATAATAGACTTTCCCAAAAGGGTTTGAAGATGTGGTTTATGCCACGTAGATATGTTGTGTCGGAATTTTTTAGGCCGATGGGAATCACCTAATAACAATCTACTCCTTAGGGGTGCCTTGAAGGTAGTGGATTATTTTTATTTACGGTTAATTATAATTTGGATATATATTTATTATCTATCCATGAAGGAGAAGAATTTTTATCCCTCCATTACATCAATTATAAGTTTTGTAATTGAAATTGGGAAGTTTTATTTTTGAAAGTATAGGTTGAGATCCTTAAAATCAATGCAAAATCCGATTATCCCATTTTTATTCTTTAATGAGACTATATTAGAAAGTAATTTTGAGTATTGAACTTCTCAAATGATGTTTTATTTGATGAGATTTTTAAATTTGGCTTCATTTTTGGTAGTATGGGTCAGATGCGTTATCTTAGCTACATGTTTGTATCCACAATGATCTTCCTGAAGTTCCATGTGGTGGGAGACCACATCAGGATCAAGGCCTGAAATTTTTGTGTAATTACAAGATACTAAATCTCGATTATTATTTAATAAATAGGTATATACCTATTTTTTATCAATGGGAATAGCTGGATTGATCGAAGTAGGTTTTAGATCTTCTTCTATGCCTATATTTACCTGTTGGAGTCCATTGATAGTGGTAGATACACCTTCCTCAAATGAAGGAGGAGTATATTTGAGGGAATCCTCCTCTTCCTATTCAACTTTATATTCATATATTACCACATCAGTATATATGAGTGATGAAGGGTAATAATTATAGTTTTTAGAAAGGATGATATTCTGAGATTCAGTGGTAAAGATATCTCCATTCCCTAGTGGTGATATGAAAATTCCTCCAGATTCATATGATGACATTGGGGTCTGCTGAATTCCTAGGGATAAAGCAAGGTAATTTTAAATTGAAGCATCACTTATGATAGGAGGATCATATTCATCTTCAGTATGACCATGTTTAACTAGCATGACTAATATCCTAAGGGTTAATGAGTATATACCAAATCCTAAACTGACATCTTTGATCTGATTGATGGGTAACACATAATCATCGTCGAACTCCTTAAATGGGTTGGATGAGGTAATTTACAAACTATTTTGGCTGGTAAACCTAGAAATATAGTTAGTAATAGACTAATTCCCTTCTCACTGATAAAATACTACATCAATGTTTTAATCCTCACAAGATTGAAATGAAGTTTTATCACCACATAATGTCTCGTTTTTACCATTGATATAGTACTTGATATATTGGTGATATGATGAAGGGATTTATGAATATTTGTGAAATCATGTCCACCCTAGTAGGATATTAAAGGATATCAACATAATGAATCTTTCTAGACACGTATAAGGGCCTGATGTGTCCTTATATCACAATATCCTTGTCCTATTCTGTAAAAGATATAACCACATTTAATTTCATAGGGTCTGTATTTTCATGGTATACTTCAATGTTAGTGACCTTAGATTCAAACTCTTTATGGATTTACAAGGTCTGTACAAGTTATTCTTAGAGATCCTTTGAAATTTCAAGAGCATACAGTATTGAAAGTTTCACTAGAACTATATTCAACTACATCCTGATGTCAATTTTGTTAGTCAAAGGTCTACATATTCCTATGGGGAACTATTCCCTAGTTGGAACTTTAGATGTTTAGGTGTATGGGGTAGTTGTTTCATATGGATAAATAAATGTTGAGGGCACATTAGATGCCATTATATTTAGCTGGATTGGCCTACCTACTTTCCTGGGATGACATGACTATTTAACCCCATCCAGTATATCTTCTAAAATGATTTTATTTGGAATACTCTTAGGGAATGTTTTTTATTCCTTATTTTTCCTATTCTCATTTAAGGGACCTTCTATGAGTATCAATAGTGTAAACAAATTTAGTGGGGACATAGCTAGAATATTGGATTCATCCACAACTACATCTTTCCCTTCCTCCTTAGCTCATGTGGCATCCACCTATGGTTCCCAACTTTATCATAGAGAAATTGAGTTAATAGTATTTATCATCATCATAGAAGGGATCCATTAAATGAATGACATTAATATATTTGAAGATTATTTCTACATCTGATGAGGACGCTTCCTGGCAGGACAATTACCATTGTACCATTTTGTGGGATGGTGCTCGTTCTCTTAGGGATGGAGGCATGAAATCTATGAGTGTCATGAATGGATTTGGAATATGTACAGAATCATCCCCCCATAACTTATTTTTTTCTTCCATCAATTTTATTTCCTAGAATTTTGAATTTTAAATGATGGTAGTTTCGATGAATTTGGTTGTATTATAGAAGATGACACTGAGGGTGTAGTTTTTTTATTTAACTACACCCTGAGGATAACAAGAATTTAATTCAGTGTTTTCCTAGTAATTAAATAATTTAACTTTTTTTATTCTCTTACTAGTAACTTCTTTCCATTCACATTTCTCTTTGAGAGTGGTTTAAGAAATTCATGCCACTTGTGCTATAATTCCCCAACCCCAGTTACCCAGAGTTGGTGCATTATTATGTATTATTGGCATGATCATAAAAGATCAAGTCTAGAAAGACCGATTAGTTTAGTAGCCTTGGAATCACTAGATACATTCATAAAGTTTACATTACAACATAAAGTGAAAAACTACAACAACATATTGTCTTCAAATACCACAATCATATCCCCTCATACTATCCCTGCAGGACATTCTTAAATACATATTCACATCCTGGGAAAAATAAAACATAGAAAGGGGTGAGCTCAGATTCTTAGTAAGGATTACAATATAGTGGAAACTTTCATAAATAAGCATAAACATTTAAGGAAATGTATAAATAAAACAAAAGCCTTTTAAACTTGAACTTCAGTATAATATGGCAGAAATAAATTGAATTAATGCAATTTAATTATTCACATGGATATTCTACTAGTCTAATAATCACATGAAATATCAATAACCACTTTCATAATGATGGAATGCATAATTCCAGACTATCATAACCACATAGGCAAGGCCTTGTGGCAAGACTAAAAATAAGATTTTGTCAAGGCCTTGTTCCAAGACACTAGTTTTTCTCATGAGACCTACCAATGCATTGAGGAGCTATAGAAGACACCACCCGTCACTTACTAAGTCCAATGCATTCCTCATATGAACAAGTTTAAACATAACATAAATATTCATATTAAAACTAGTATACGAAATGTCAACAATTTCTCCATAAACCATGAACGGTATAAAAATAACACACCCACAGTCAAACATATCACAAAATCTTCAATACAATATGGAAGTTTTTTATCATAATAAATCAACTTCAAATAAGCTTAAAATCCATTAAAGGATGTTGACATAGATGAAATCAAAATTATTTGAGAAAAATATCTCTTTTTTGAAATCATTTAAAAGTCACATAATTATAAAAGAAAACATTTAATTTGAAAATATTCTTATAATCTTTTAAGGGTATCTTTGACGATTTTATAATGGCAAAAAATAGCCGCACCCTCCGTATAAGTTAAAAAAGACATTCTTACCTTAATTTTCTCAAAAAGGTTAAAACGAACCTTGTTTGGAAAACGATGGAAAGATTACTTTATAAAAATATTATAAAAAGTAAAACAAGGGTATAAATAACTTTAACCCATAGTCTATAAAATAGTAAGAATGATTTGAAATACATTTTTAAGAAACATGGATGTGGATGATAAAGATATCCCAGTAGATAATTACGTATAAACAACTTCGGATAATGAAGAGATTGTAGAATTAACCCTTACCTTTTACTTTTCCTTGTATGAGGGTTAGTTAACCTCCTGTATAATGGTGAAATAATTTTTATTAAATTATAAAAGAATCATATACATTAATATGATATCATATGTGATCTTTTAACATTTCTTTGTTAATAATATCTTAGTATTATCATTGTTTCGGGTGTTAACTGATTTGTTTTCCTTTATATGCTTTGTTACGTAAGCTATGTTTATTATGGATAGGTTGTATATTATTCATATCCAGAATTATATAAAGTCCTTAAACATTACTTTTAATCATCAAATGAGAATTAGTCTTGAATGGATACGATGGGGAATGAATCTCATCACGTTCGTGGAGACGGTAGTCCATACGTACGCACGAGCGACAATATCATTCTTTTGATATTAAAATAGTATATAATTGGATGGAATATCATATATACAGAATAATTATAATGTTATATTTATTATTTACTTCAATTAAACATCATTATCATACCCATCCAAATAATAATGTTTTGAATAACAATTACACCACGATGTGGAGACAGTAAGCCATACGTACACACATATGGTGACATGTCATTAAAAGGATGTATAGAATACTGAATATGGTTGTACCATATTTATAATAACATTAAAATATATATAATATACTGGATTTATTATTCTAGAATGGAAATAACAAAGAAATAAGAAGTGGAAGAAGAAAGGAACTTGAAAGAGGGTGGTGAAAACATTTCCTCTTGTTTGGGTTCTTCCTCTTGATTTGATCAAAAGGGATCCTTAGTTTGGCATTCTGATCAAACTAAGGCATCTAGGTTGAATTGAGGGAATTTGAGAGAATATTTGGGTAGGGTTTGGCCGATCCAAAAGGCTTTGAAGGTGTGAATTAGAGAGAAGGGGAGTGCCCTTTTATAAGAGGGGTGAGGGGCACCTTAGAAAAAACATAAAATATTATTTTATAATAAATTAATATTCGGTTTATAATGGCTCCAAAAGTGACTTATTTCTAGGATAAGGTGGGGATGAGTCGAAATAATTTCAACCAACAGATTTTATAAAGGTTTGGGTCACTATATTAGCCTTATCATTTATATTTAACTCTTAGTTAAATAGTTTAACATTTACCATGTCTCTTTGTATTTTTATATTATATGGTTAATAAACTTACTTTAAACTTCTAAGATACCCCCAAGTGGTTTATTAATGATAAAAATATAATTATATAAGTCCTTTGGCCGAAACTTATATTTTTAGTAATATTATATCAATTTATAATATAATATTTGTTTTAGAACTCCTTTATGTCAATTTTGGCACTATTTAATAATTGATTTTTGTTAACGTCTTAAAAAATTTATTAATTATAAAAAAATTTATTTAAGCAATACTAACATGTCATATTAACCAATAAAATTAGTTTATATCATTAAAACTTTCAAATTATATTTATTTTAACATTTATAATATCAATTATTTGATTCTTTCATTAATAAGGAAAATACTGCATCATTATTGTGTCATAAATAAATTTAATTATTCAATGTCTGAAAATTGTAAATAAAATACCATTATGTAGGAAATATTTTTATATTTCTAATGAATTTTTATAGTTGAAAATATAACATATATAACCCTATGTAAAACTTGTTTTTCTAAAAGATATATGCTTATGTCATTTTTGTATTTATTTTAGCTTAATTAATATAAAGTGTCATTATCACTTACAAGTGGCTCTATGAGGTCCCAAAATCGACCCAAAGATTCCCATGGTCAGAAATGTATCAAAAAATAGGGTTAGGACACGTTTTAGGGTAATTTAATATTATTATAATATTATTTTTTACCCTTATTTACCTGATTTACCCTTTAACCATGGTAAATAAAATATTTACCGAAATAATTATTCAAAATGTCTAAAAATAAAAGTTACCTATTTACAAAATTTGGACCTCATGATTATAAATATGGAATCCATTTTTCTAAATTCAAAACACATAAGTGGCAGAATTTAATTTAAAATTAATTCCCGTTGTAAAAACAAAAAGCGTGTTTTTAAGAAATAAAAACTATCAAAAGATTGGCACTTGCTTATGTCAAGTTTAAATGTGAAATTATTTCCAATGTCCAAAATTGGATTAAATGGTAAAAATAAAATCTAATTATACTTTAAAATCACTCAAATTCATAATTTATCACTATTAAATATTTTGATTAAAAAAGTTGTTTTTAATTAAAATTTAGTAATTTTCACTATTCACAAAAATATGAAAGTTATCAGAAAAGCACCATAAATTTATTGAAACTAAATTATTATGACCCGATTCCAAATAAGAAGTTTATTTTGTCAAATTGAATATATAAAAGTTTCAAATATTGGATTTAGAAAGGGTTCACTATTAAAATTTTGTAAAAGTTCATTTTTTGAAAAATACTTATTTTATCTAAAAATAATGAATTTGTTCTTAAATTATGTCTAAGAAACTCATAATATGGATTAAAAAATTATAAGTATTATATAAAGTTCAAAATTCAGTTAATACTATTCATAACTGCTTTTGAACGGCTAGTTTGGTAACTCGTGGGGCGCTTGACCTCGGTGTTGCGTGTAGTTCAAGTTATTGAATTACTTTGAAGAAATAATGCACTATGAAATGTTGGGGTGTTACATGTGCTGGTGTTTTACCCAAATTCACTTGCCCAAAGTCAAAAATATTTTATAGGATATATTTAAAATAAAAATAATACTCATATAGTGTGGAATAAAATTCAATGGAAGAGGTAATAGTTTAGGAAATAATGAAGACCTACTTAGTCAGGCCTCTTATGATTCTAAAATTTTAACAAGTTCCATGACTACAATTAAGTAACCTGAAACTTGCTCTTCTCAGAAGGAATAGGCTTTTTTGTTACAATATTCAACATTATAGCACTTAGATTCTATTTACTCATCCTGATGGGGGTATTATTTTTGATTTTTCTATTAAGGATGTGGAAATTTTTGAGGTAGTGTAGGATTTAGAGATGGAGCTAGAATATAGGCCAATTTTAAGGTGAAAATTGCAGTTTCCATTCTGCCCATTCACTTTTCTTGGACTATTGGTGCTGTCCTGGATTTTTCTCTTGTTTACAAAATTTAATCCTCTAACCACTATGAAACCATAGTAAGTTCTTGAATCCTAACCTCATACTTCACTGTGATAAGCTGCGTTCGCAACTCATCATGAAGTATATTAATGAAAATACTTAACAAGTCCTCTTGGTGGAGTTGTAGGTTCAAGTAATAAGTCAAAACCTTCCACCTAAAAATAAAATCTGAGACCATATCATTATCTCATTTCTTAAAACTTTAGAGACCAAGGACTGTCGACTTCTATAGTGTATAATTGAATTGATAGAGGAACTATTAGTGAAGATCCTCCCATCCCTTGATCAATCCGGCTGGTAAATTGGTATACCAGAAATATGATGGTACTTCTAAGGTCTGCATGAAATAACTAATCTTCGATTGCTCTTATTATTTTAAGGTTATCATCATGAGACCACACTGAGATATAAAGTGAATCATATATTGTTCCATATCCACAAATACATTGAATATTGGGAATATAGGACTCCCAAAATTTGGTAGGGGAAGATTCATATCCACTCATTCATTGTATGGATTCCTTTACTATTTACTAGTGGACATCATCCCTCCATGGATTCTAATCAAGCCTCCAATGACTCAATAGTGTGTATGATATATGGAGGAATGGGAACTGGTTAAGATCCTAAATGGGGGGAATAACAGGTTGAGCTAGCTGTGATGATTTTTAATGTACTCGTAGAGGGTAACCAGTAGGGGTTTGCCTGTGAGGATAAATATGACCTAGCTATAGTTGCATCCTTAATAGAGGAAACTTCTGTTATCTTTACACTATGGGGTCTAGCTATATTGGTTTTCAATATCCCACATTGAGCATATGTTCTAATCTACTTAAGTTGTTGTGATGAATCCTCTTTGCTGAGGTACATCAGCTGGCTATGAAAGATGATCCACTTCTTAAAGAACATATCCACTGGGGATGTTTCTTTAGAGTAGTTCCACATTGATATTTTTTAACTATTTTATCACTTCATCGTAGTGTGAAAATATTTCCTCAAGTGTTCCATGTCTAATAACTTTAGGCTGTGGGTAAGATATGAACACACCTTTAACCTTTTCTTTGGTAGATGTTCACTGAGGAGGTGGTAGTGGAGTATTTCGGGGAGTCCCAAAATATATAACAAGCCTTTGGTTCCTGTTATGAAAAATTTATTTAGTCATTTCCATATCCAATGTTTCTCAGATAGAAACATCATCATATTTTCCTCAAATATCATCTTCATGTTTTTATTGTATGTAGGGGTGGTTTTAATGACATCCACCAATGAATAATTCATTATAGGTGTAAAATAATCATTAAAATGACTAGAGGGTCAGTTTACTTGAGAATATATATTGAAATAACTATGATATTTAGGGGTGGTTGTGCACTTAATATATCTCTCTTGTTTTCAACCTCTATGGGGTCTCATATTCTCCTTTAATAATACCATTGGAGTTATCTATAAAAGAGTGACCTGAAGGGAAAATACAAATAGTTTCTTTTTATGTGTTTTGATTGAGTAAGTTGGGTCGCAAAATGTGACAAACATAGAGGGATATCCTTTTGACACTCTTCCTAATCAGGAAGTGACGGTCCTCCATTGAGGAGGAGAATAAGGTAAAAATTCCCCCAACCCTATAGGTTGGGCCTATTCAAGATCCACTACAATAAAATTTCAAACTAGATTTTTGAACCTTATTGGTATGGGTTGGGTTAAAAATTCCCTTAGCCCTACAGGATGGGGATGATCTCATATTTCTATGACTATAGATTCCATGGATTCTCTCTTGGTCATGCTGATCATTGTTTGAGCATGAGATGGGTGTATCATATGATCAACATGTGAAATACTTACTTCCAAAGGCAATGTTGTGGTTTGATGATTTTACCTCCTTAAGTGATAATCCAACTCAACCTTATCAGATTCTTTATGAAAGGGTATTTAAATGGATCACTCTCATTGGGGAAGAAAAAACTGAGATTTTTTCAGGGCCGATCCCTACCAAGCATGTCATCTATCATGAGAAGAGTCTACTTCTAAGAGCTAACTAGAAGAAATGTCATTGCCTGATGTCACTTATGTTAGGATCTACTGATCCGGGAGTGGGGTAAAAAAATTCTCTCTACTTTCCCCATCCCCTAATTTGGACATTGACAGTGGCTTTGGTGTTCAAATGGCATAACTTTATTAACTCATTAAGACATTCACTTTGGAGACCCTCCTGCTATTTTACTAATTTAGGTTATCAAATATCTTTAAATTCATATAAGTTAATTTTTTAATGTAGTCCTTAAATTACCTTGATATTTTATTTATATCCATCATAAGGAAATAATTTATCCCTTAGGTGATGAAGATTCATCCATATTTTTAGGAGAATGTATTTCAAACATTCTTCTAAAAATGTTCCTAGGATTCCTTATTGGGGATTAACTATGTTCCAAAACATGAAAGGTATATTTTCTTCATCCAATTGTTTCCTCATTAGAAATGTGTCTTAGTTATCTTCTGTATTATATTCCTCCACTTAGTCTAATGAAATCTGAATTTTACCATATTCCTTTTTATAAATGGAGGGATTAGGGGGAATCACTTTTTCTATGTTAGAATAAATATGATCCATATGTGGTTTAGAGAAATACCATTTCTTTGGGATGTATTTTAATTGATAAATCATATCACTTGTAAATGATAATGCATCTATAATGACTAGCCTCATCTTCCCAATCACCTCATGATATGATGGGTTTATCATAATTGACATTGTAGGGGGGGTTATTTTATAAGTAAAATATCATTTTTGGGAGGGCCTTCGTAGAAAATTCCATCATGGGGAGGACTAATACTATGGATTGATGTCTGGATATAGGGATAAATCTTGCAGAATTTACCCTTGGGTGGACATTCAAGGCGGACAATGGAAAGGGGAGGACCTTTATGCTATTTGATCTTCTAACCATGAGGAGGGTTTCAACGGTACTCATCGAGAGAAGGGTTCTCATGATATATCATTTCATGGCCATGAAGGAGGAATTCAAGGTAGATTTTTTGAGGATGACCTCTAGAGTAGCTGGTAGCAATGTTATGGGGATGGCTTTTAAAATTGTGACAACTACCTCCATAATTTAGAAATTAATTAGTAATATCTTGATCTTCTATTGATGGATGTTTTATGGGCTCAATAATTCTAGGCTTATGTTGAACCATATCATTTACCTTCCCTTGGCTTTAAATTTTCCTTTAGTGAGAGTTATTTTTGGGTGATCTCATTCAGACTCCTAGATTTTCATGATGTGGACAACAACTTTCATGTTTAGGAGATTTACTAAGTGAATCCTGTATTGATTTTGGAATATTAAGAAATGTTTTTAGAGTTTCAACATGGATATATGTCTACCATGGAGTGTCCGTTTAAGGGGGATAGTGGTACCCATTTGGAACGGGCGTGTGCTCCCAATCCTGTTGTCCATTTATCATGGTATTTTTTCAACAAACTTCTTGATACGATCAATAATACACATCTTCTTTTGAGTGACCATATTATCATGTTTACAAGTCACTTATAATGTATAGTTAGAGTTGTGTTCCCGACTCCTCATCACTATTGATTCATTAATTATATCCTGGTGGACTTATATAATGTGAACAATAATAGATTATTATCCTTCCGTATTTTATATGATATAAGGGGTTATTTCTACTGCTAGAATGGAAATATATTCCTATTACATGTTTGGAGTAGGGATGTGTCCCTACTATTATCCTGTATTTATTTTTAGGATATTTTGAAAATCATCATGTGTGGGGTCAAAGATATGGATTCTCCCCCTATTTGATGTTGGTGCACGCCGAAATATTTCTTCGATTGCTTCCATAATTTGTTGGTAGTCTTGATGTGCACGAGTAGGTGTATAAGCCTGCTCGTAGGTTTTCTCCATGTCTTGGGGGTGGGATTCTCTGGTAGGGACTAGATTATGAGCATATTTCCGATTGTTTGATTTCCTCCCTCTATGAGATGTCTTGGGAGCCTGGGTTCGTGTGACATGAGCTGGAGCCTATAAGGCAATATCCTCATCTTTTTAAATAATTGGAAATGTGCAATGTTGGTGGTAGTGATTTTTGGAAGGATCCCTTTATGTAAAATCTTATTTTGTTGATATGAGTCCATCACTAACCTCTTTTAATGTTTCCTTAAGGTAAGAAAGGAACCTATTTTTATGTTCTAGGGAAAGGCTCTTAAAATGGTTTGAGATAGTGATGGGTGTTGTCTTCTTTTCATACACCATCCATATCTGATTAGATAGTTACTGGGGATTCATATCTTAGAGGTATGTGTGTGCGGCCTCCAAGGTTAGGATAGTACCATTGAGGTGGTACTCCCAAACTAGTGTGTTTGAAACCTGATGTTGAAGATTCTAGGTTGGTGAAGGTGACCTATAGTTAGAAGAGAATATAGCTTGTATAGTAGTTTAAATGTACATTCATGTATTCTAGTAGGATTCCATTGGTTTGAAGAGAGTTTTGGTGAAAGTGACTGAAGGTGTACATGAAAAAAAACAAGAAAACTCATTAAAGCAGCACTACCTTAAATGAGTGCATGCACAATTTATTGTCTAAAAGATCCATGTTTGGATAATTTTCATTTTAAAAGAGTAAAAAATGACATAACATGTGGGTGAAACAATTATTTTGGTAAATTAATTCCATTCACATTAGGTTCACCATTTTTGTTTTGCACCTGTTTTCATGGAAGGTCAATTTCTAACAGGGTTAATCCATAGAACCAGAAATACCCAATGACTCTCATATACATGATGGTATATGTAATTGATTTGAAAAGGCATGTGGTTATTGGAGAGCCTAAACAAAGACACTTGATAACTCACATTAGTCGATAGGATGGAAGGTTGTGCTGATGACACCATTTTGGGTGGAATTTTTTCCTACTCCAGGAATTTATTATAGATTCAATTAATATTCATGAGTTCATTTTTAAATTCCAAATGTGTAACCGATCAACCCTATATAATAAAAATCAAATATAGAAACATATTTATGGGAAACCATATATATTTACATGAGGTTCTCCATCAATGGAGACCATTTTTACATATAAAAGGTTCTTTGCCTTGGTCGGGTTTATTTCTTTGTGATGCTGGTTTTAATCCACATAGTTTGTCTCTTAAGAATTTGTTTTTATCTAGGGATATGAGAGTAGTTTTTTTGTTGGTATTTATCCCATGATTCGGGATTCTTACATATCCTCATGAGTGGTATTAGAATCCCCGTATTTGGTGACACTTAATAGGATACATCATACCGTTTATGGTCATGTGACAATGACAAAAACATGTAGTTTAATATCATACGGTGAGGAAATCTAGGTGGAATATTCATAGAAAATGATGGTGTGATACTTATACTAGAACATCACAAGGTACCTATAAGGGATATGACCTCCTAGGTTTGGGGATAATCTTACTAGGAATGTGGCCCATTATGATGGAGATAGAGGGACCCATAAGGAATATGGAACTCCGGGTTGGATATGACCCAACCATGAATATGGCCCGGAGAATATTAGGGTGAGTTTGGGATATTGGGTTTAAACTTCATGGAGTCTTCCTTCATATCTCATTTAGATAAGAATCAAACCCCACATAGTTTAGAATGATTGGGACTTAAACATATAGATGTGGATCATTTGGTTTTTTCATTGTGAAAATGGCCCTTTTAAGGGTTTTATCATAGAGAATATGGCCCTTTTAGAGGTTGGTAACATGGTTTTGGGGATTTAACCTAGTAGGATACCCATATAGTGATATTTGATCATTCTAGTGAAATGATCACCATTAATATTGTAACACCTCAGGTAAATAAAGAATATGACATCTTTATATTTATCCATATTTGTGAATAAAATATTAATATTACTTTAAAGGGGATGCTATTCTCGATGGCGTACCCAACACGCAACAACGAGTTTCTTGGGAATCTTACATTGCACTCTAATAATAAAATAATATTATTTTAAATGGTAGTTAATGCCTAGCCGTTGTAATGGTGGGAGTGAATAGAACTAACTAAAAAATAATTATATATGTTTGTCAAATATTTTTCACTCTTTATAGTAAATTTTAGAGGATTAAAAATGCAAATGAATCCAGTTTTTAAGCGAAAACATTCTAATATTCTTTAAAAGGCCGATTAACCGCCTTTTCATGGTGAACCCCTTTTAAATCCACTTTTTGAAAATTTTATAAGATCTATTTTTCAAAATAAACATATTATTTATGATTGGGACATTGAAATTTACCTTGGGTTATTTTTTGGTATTTTTCTGACAATGTTCATTTTTCAATGAATAGTGAAAAATACTGCATTTTACATCAAAACTGCTTTTTCATATAACTTAATTATATGGTTATATTATATTTTTAATTTGTTTTAAAGTGTAATTAGAATATATTTTTACCATGTAATTTAATTATGGTCACTGGGATTAATTTCTCTTTGGAATTAGGCATAAACAAGTGTCAAACTTTTCATAAATATTATTTCTAAAAAACCCGCTATTTGTTTTGACAACGGGAAGTTTTTTTAAATTAATTATTACAATTTATGTGTTTGGAATTTGGTAAAATAAATTACATATTTGTAATCAGAAGGTCCAAATTATTTAATTAAGACTCTTTTTTTGGACATTATGAATAGTTACAACGGTAATTATCTTTAATTATCTTAATTAATGAGTAATCGGGTAGTTAAAGATAATAAGATAATATCATAATAATAAACATGACCACAAAATGTGTCCTAAGGCTACTGGTTGTCTCATGGCCGACCATGGGATGCCTTTTTCTAAACTTGGGGGCCCCATGGAATCACTTTTGTGAGAAAGTGACTTTTTATCTTTTTATTTTTAAAGAATGTTAAATGTGACAAAGAATGTATCACCTAAGTAAAATATTTTTAATTTTGTCTACATAAATGATCTTTTGGACTATAAATATTCATTAAAAATCTAAAAAGATTTCCTACATCATGATATTTTTTTTATAATTTTTAGGCATTAAATTTATTAAATTATATATGACATCATGATGATGCAGCGATTACCTCATTAATAAAGGATTTAAATAAAATGAAATGATAATGTGAAATCTATGACCTACACATGTCCAAAACCTATTGGATGGGTGGATTTAGAACCCTTATCAACTTACCCTCTAGTTATATCAATGTGGGACCTTTTGAATTCGAAAATCATTTTCAAATAAAGTAACATTTCTTTACTTTCCAAGAGTGCCCCTCCTCTCCTCTTATAAAAGGCCCCCACCTCTACCTCCTTACCCACACTGCCAAAGCCTTTGGCTCAGCCAAACCCTTCAAATTTTGTCTCTCCACATCCCTATATAACTCCATGAAGCCTCACTTTGGGCATAAGTCTTCCCAAGGTAGCCTTTGAGCTCAAACCAAATGGAGTTACCCGATTTTAAGGTAATGTCTTCACTTGTGTCCTTTTGTTTTATTTTTCTTCTCCAACCCCCTAAACTCTTTTTATTCTTTTCTTTTGTAACAAATCCAGTATCTTAAACATACTAGGATGTTTTTATAAGAAGTATTCGAGCTACACTTACACAAACCTTCATCTAATGGTTAAAGAACATACTGTTTCTGTGGTTGGCGATTTTCTACCTCACGAAACGATGATTGTTCAACATTATTCTAACACCTCCAAAGGTGGACATTAAGATGACAATATATTTATATATGTTATATAATATGTTTATGTTTTACTTAAGATTCTGTATTTTTCATTTATGTCATACCTTTATGGTTTCCATTATGGGTAAACGCGATATCTTCATTTAAGGAAGTGCGGACTACCGCCCCCTCAAAGTGATTTGATTCGTTAATACCATATGTGGTACGTATAAAGGATATATTTAATTATATTATATATGATACCATACTGGAATACTATTATGTATCATTATGTTTTAATTCCATTAAATATGAAACAGAAATGGAAGTAGCGTTCATGCGTAAGTACGGCTTACCGTCTCCATGAACGGTACATTTCATTTCTTGTCTCAAAATGTTATGTACTATTATAAGTACATATATATAATGGATATATATGTAATATATTACATATAAATGATTTATATAATTCTGGAATTATAACATATATATATATATCTCATTTTGTTTTAATTCCATTAATATGACAAAAAATTAAAGTAGCGTTCATGCGTACGTACGGTCTACCGTCTCCATGAACGGTGCTTTTAATTGTTATCTCCAAATGATATGGAATAGTATAAAATGAATATATACTGGATATATATGATATTTAAAACATCAATACTATTCTGGATATGATGTACCTATAACTACATGGAAAATTATTTTCCAACAAGTTCAATTTTTGACTCATGTACCAAACATCGACAAAAACGTCTGATATGAACTCATATTATTAACCAATTATTATAAAATTAAAATTTGTGATATGAACTGAATAATAATCATTATATGAGGTCCTTAAGCAATTATAAATTGACCAAAGTTTATTATTCAGGAATATAAAGAAACGAACAAGACAAGTGAGACTTGAGGTAAGGGATCCTACTCCTCTCTTTCTTTTTAAGTACACTCTTTTATGTCATTCCTTTTAAGCTCATCTTTCTTGTGATTGGGATATTCTTTTATATTACTCTTACTGTAATTTTTATGTTCATATTATGAGAGACCCTATTCTCTCTCATCAATCCATTTTGGACGTTTTGAGTGGCGCCGTTAGGCTACCGAATTTTCGTAAGAGATCTAACCTCTCTCTTTCTTTTTTAAGTACTCTCCTTTATGTCACTTCTTTTAAGATCCTATTTGTTATGTTGGGGGATCTTCTTTTATATTACTCTTGCTGTACATTTTATTATAATATGATTAGAGACCCTATTTGATCTCATCAATCCATTTTTGGAAGTTTTAAGTGGCGCCGATAGGCTGTCGAGTTTTCGTAAGGGATTTTTCATCTCACTTTTATTCCCGTGAGATTTGTGCTACATTTTCCACCATTTAATTTGAGTGGTATATGTACTGCCAATTATTCTACTCTTTGTTTAATATAATTTCGTTTATGAGTATTTACATCAATGTGGTATTGTCCTTCTTTCATGGGGTGTATGTTTCGAAAGATACCCAAGTTGGTAAGGGAACCTTTCACCCTCCTCTTTTTAAAAGACTTATTTTGTTGGGTCTTTTAATTTACATATTGTAATGTTGGGATATGTTCTTATATACCCTTATTGATGTAATTTTTATGTCCAAGTGATGAGATACCCTTTATCTCTCTCATCAATTCTTTTTCTAAAATTTTATGTGATGCCGTTAGGCTGTCGAATTTTACCAAGGGAACTTCTTAACCCAATTTTGATTTCTTTGGGTTCAACATGTAGTTATTGAATATGTAATCCTTTGAATATGTGTGAATGACCTTTGATTGTTTTACACTCAATATAAACTTATATTGGGTGTATTTATATTTGTCACACATAATTATGAGATTGATTTATCCTTGATTTAAGGATACCTTCTTTGTTATGGATTTCATCTCATTTTATATTGCTATTGAGACTTCATTGTTTTTATGCACCAGTTCACTCTTATATGGTGTATATACTGTCATTTGGAATATTATATCATGAATCCCTCTATTCTCATGATATTATAAAGTTCTAATTAAATGTTATTCCTCAATTATTGTATTCAAGTGTCTCTCTTTTTGTTAAAAACACTTTAACTAAAATATCGTTTTAAATGTTTTAATGATTTATTGTTATAAATATTTCTCATTAATATCCATGTTTTCAAACTGGTTTTAAGGATTTATTTATATGGATATTAATGGTTTAAAATGTTAAAATCTTCAAAGTGTTATGGGACACTTTGATTCAAAAATCTCTTTATTAAATGTTTTATATGGTTTAGAAAATGGTTTTTAGAATGGATTCATTATTTAAATATCTTAAATTGTTATATTGTTATTACAATGTGGGAATGTTAATTTTTTTTTGTGCTTAGGTTATGTTCTATGATTATGTTATGGTTCTTGGGCATTGTTTATGAATACGGGTGGTTCCGTGATAAACTAAGGGCGGGTGAGCCCGATATAGCTCTCCAATGCATTGGGTAACGCGAAGGAGTGAAACATTAAGGTTTCTCCGAAGAGATTTAGGGAATATACTGTGGTGGGTATTACAAACATAACCAAGAGGGTTACTCCCTACATAATAATGTTATGAATACCTCAAGTTACCTTTTATGTCTTATGATTTCTATGATTTATTCATGATTTGATGGGGTATGTTAAAGTGCCTATGTTTTATGGGTAAAGTATGATTTCATTCTTATGTATGTATGAACTCATGTTTCCTTTCCATATTTTTATAACCCTTACTGAGATTTTTATGCTCATTCCAAGTTTTTTTTGAAATGTTTTTTACAGGTCAAGGGAAAGGTATATGATATGATGATAGTGTCAAGGAAGTGTCAAGAAAGAATCCATGCTTTATTTTTTTTAAATATGTTTCCGTTGATGGGAAAAAAAATGAATACTACCTTTTATGTAACCACTTTGTTTGAATGTAGAATGTAATGCAAGTTTTATGATCTGACTCTCTAAAACTCTAAACTTGAAAAGATACTCAATGTGTAATATTGTAATAACTCAAGATTAAGTAAGGTTTAAGGATGGGGCCTTATAAATATATTAGCCCACACAATTCATTCTCAGTGTGAGAAATATGAGGTAGTGGAATATTTGACATTTCACACAATCTTCTTCATTTATTGGTGGATAAGTGTGAGGGTATGGAAGGTGAGGAATTTTTTTGTAAGAAAGAATAGGGTATTAATCTAGGAGGGATTACCAAGGGAGTCCCTTTCTTATATTTTTCTGGTAAATGAGGGTGAGGTGATGGAGGGAGAGTCAAGAATAAAGACAGAGCTTGGATGTCCTCGTCTCGTGTCTTGTTTTGATACGTCATGGTAGGGGATTATACCTCTTAAAAAATAGAGCTAGATTCTCTTCACATTTTAGGAAACACATAGGTATGGAATCTTATTCAAAATATAATTCTACCATCCCTAGGTATGGGATCCTCATTACCCTGAGAATGATTGATTGATAGGATGAGGGACCTATCTATTAGGTAGGGTAAATTTGAGGTGACCCCTTTTTCCATGGTAATGCACGATCGAGAGGAAACACTAGTGTGCCCTATAATTTGACCGTAGATATCTAGGGGACTTGGTAGTGGTCTTGATTTGGTATCCCTTGGATGGGGTCCCAAAGAAAGGGTTTCCCTATCATTAATGATATAAGATATGGTTTAGAGGGAACTTTTCCTATGTGATTCCTAGGTGAGTTAGTGGGTCCTTCTCCAAGGTGATATCTTGGCATGGTAGCATTGACTTAACCCAGGTATATCTTGGGTAGATTAAGAGTACCTCACCTAGGTGATAGCTAGGTGATCTTACTGTGACACCACCTAGGTATTTCCTTGGTGAGATGGATTCACCCAGATGATTTCTGGGTGGGTTGGTAGGATCTCTCCCCGGTGATACCTTGGTGAGTTGGGTGGGGTCTCACCCTGGTGATACCTGGTCCAACCAGAGCTAACTTCTTGGGTGAAGAATCACATGGGAAACCATACTTGGGTGAGTATATCCTTTGATATCAAAGGGTCACCTCAAGTGATCTTCGATGGATGAAGCTCAGGTTTTTATCCAAGAATGGTCCCTTTTACCTAGTATATTTAGATTATATAGGGGAGGCTCCTCACATGAGTCTTTGGTGTTATTAGGAATTTGAGGAGCTCAAATCCTCCAAATATTACTAATTATTTCTTATTTTTTAGGATTAGGAGACTACCTGAAGGTTTTTGGGACTTGAGTGAAGGTCTTGGGCAAGCAGAGCTTCAAGACGACTCTTCTTCCACTAGTCGTCTCAAATGGGGATCCCAAGGGTCATATTTATAGAAAATATCAAATCCCTGAGCGAAGGAAGTGACTTACACAGGTTACTCAGAGAATTGATTCTTGTAGGTCTATATGTTAGGAGTTGATAATGCATTTTGGATAGTGTAGGTTATGCTTTCATGAGATTCCCTTGGGAAAACATATGGGAAAGGTTTTCTGTTCACCTTTCATGCCTTTTCCTCCTCCCAATACTCAGAATATTTTACTTTTAATATTTTCATCTTCAAGTGAAAATGGAGTGTCAATAATGCCTCCTTATATCTTTGAATTTCTAGAGGAAATATACATCTCTAAAGATAGTACATTCAGATTATAAATGAAATACAAAGTCTATGGATAAATATATATATCAATATACTAGAGGAAATACATCTATTTGGGGATACAACTATATAATTGGCACTTGTAATTATTTTAGATGTGGGCATTAGAAGAGGTAGTATCTGGGGCATCATCACCAACCTCGATCCTAGATACATGGGAGAGGAATAGTGTCACCACTCAGGTGAACTTTAGTCCATCACATTCTCATATCAAGGATATTAGAGGAATTATTCTTCTGCAAATATAATATCCATCATGTTCTCATATTTGGGAAACTGAAGGAATTACCCATTACCATCCATCTCATACCAGAGATGTTAAAATAATTTAACATCTCCAACCAAATCTATGAAATTTAAGATCTTTTTTAAAATATAGAAATGTTAAAATATGTGAAAATATATGTATAAGGCCTTATAATTCTCTACCATGATAGATGATTAAGAAAGGAAATTCATCATCTTCTCCTTCCATCCCTATTTTTAGGGTGATTGTAAAGAGATACACTATAGTATCATGTGACCATTTATATCCATCCATTGTATACAATACCACACATAAGAGTAAGATTTAATGCAAAAATCACCACAACTATAATATAGAATCTCCCAATTAGTAATACAATATTTATTTCATAGAAATTTTTATACAATATCATCATCATTGGAATCCCACTTTCAAAACCCATATATAGTAAATGGTAATTCAATAAATGATAATTTTTTATTGAATTATCTATCCATCCACATCACTACACATAAGATATCACTTTCCTCATTATAATTAATTTCCACGTTATCATGAATAACTCAAGGTTCTTCCATCATATTACCTAGTTAATAAAAATACAATTTGAATCATTTCATGAATATATTCCCTTTATACATTAAAGTTTAGAAAAAAAAATCATTACCTTCCCATTAATCATAAAACATTCATTGGGGGATTTTATTCCTCTTACTTTGTAGAGCTCAAATCCTGTGAGAGTACCACAAAGATGGGGGTGAATCAGTGGTAACAATTTATTTTTAAAAATTATATTTTGAATTTAACCCTGATGACTGGTTAGAGTCTAGATTATATTAATGAAACTATTATACTCTCCCATATGTAAGAATAGTATAAAATCACAATAAAAAAAATTTATAAGGTTCAACCATATTGTGAGATCCAAATCTTTTCCATGATCAACCTTTGGTTGAGTGACATATTTTATTGTCATGATAATTTGTAGTGATTAAAAATTCATAACAATTGGAACATAAGTTTTGAATTGGAATCATACATCTCTCTATGTGGGAAGGTATCATTAAATTCATACTATTGTATGTTTGAAATTGTTTAGATAGAAATAAACTATTCCGGAAAACAAATTCCTTATCTCTATAATTTATCTAATCTTTAACAAATACCTAGATGATTGAACATAAAGAATAAGATATACTTATGAAGTGAACTTGATTTTCTGGATGATTTAAATGTTATAGCATGCATTTTGGCCTCTCTTCACAATTATTCATGATGGTATACCCATGCATGATAATTGAAATACATGAACACAATGTAACACCCGAGAATTTTATGAGAAATATTTTGTTTTTATCAAAGGAATATTTCACTACACACAACACTAGCTTGGATTGCTTTACACGCAACCGCGGCCTTACTCAATAGCTTGCGTCGTACGCAATACCGAGTTTCACTAAACAATGATATGCTATTAAAATATTATTAAAAATAGCCGTTATGAATAGTAATAACCACCTTTTGAAATTTTATAAATTTTATTTTTCAAAATGGACTTCATTTTTGGATTCAGAATATTGAAATTAGCCTAGGGTGAAATTTTGGTATTTTTCTGAAAACTTTCAATTTTTGATGAATAGTGAAACCACTAAGTGGTAGTTAAAAAACTGAATTTTTCATAAAACTTAATTTTACCGCTTCTGTGAGTGGAATTTATAAAATCTAAGAGACATAGTTAATATCAAGGACTAAAATGTGGTTCAATGAGATGAAAATAATTTTTGGTGAATAGTAACTTTTTACTTTTTTTTTACCACGGTTAAAAGTAAATAGGGTAATTAAGGGTAAACGTGTTATTATTATTACCCTAACACATGTCCTAATTCTATTGGATAAATGTAATTCGACCAAAAACAACCTTAGGAATAAAATATGACCATTTAGGTCCACTTGGATTAGATTAGGACATTTATTATTAATTTATTTAAATAAGGGTTAAAATAGTTAAAATCAAAGTTTAATAAGTAAATCATTTTTAATATGGGGTTATACATAAGATAAATTCGACTATAAATATTTATTAGAAATAAAAAAAAAATTCCTACATAATGGTTTTTTATTTTTTATTTTTAGACATTAAATAATTTAATTTATTTATGATACAATGATGATGCAGTAATTATCTTATAACAAAATATTGACATAATTGATGTTATAAATAACCAAATAAACGTAATTTGAGACTCTTTATGAATTAAAATAATTTTATATGTTAATATGACATGTTAATATTGATTTAATTAATTTTTTTCGAACTAATCATTCTGTTATGATTTTCACAAAAATCAATTACCAAATAGTGTCAAAATTGACATAAAATAGTTTTTAAAACAAATATTATATTATGAATTGTTATTATATTCCTAAAAATCTAAGGTTCGGCAAAATGACTTAGATAAGGTTATATATATTAATAATAAACAACTTGGGGTTCGTTTGGCTTGTTATAATAAGTTTATTAACCTTATAGTGTAAGAAAACAAGAAGACACGGTAAAAGTTAAATTATCTAACTTAAAGTTAAATCTAAATGATAAGGTTAAAATTGATACCTAAACTTGTCTAAATTATATTGGATGAGATTATTTCGACCCATACCCACCTTAGCTTCGAAATATATAAATTTGGAGCTATTAAAAACCGAATTTGACTTTATAATAAAATAATATTTTTAGTTATTCCAAAGGTGCCACTCTCCTCCTTTATAAAAGGGCACCTCCTCCCTCTCTTCCTCACACCACTTTGAGCCTTCAATTTCGGCAAAACCCTGCCAATTTCTTCTATACACTTCCCTAGAGACATCCTATAGGTCCTGGTCTTCTTCAAAGACCAATTTTAGTGCCCTAAAAGGAGGTCTCAAAGAAGCGCTTCAAAGAAGAGGAAATGTCCGTTACCGATTCTTTCATCTTTATTTCTTCTTCCACTTCTTCTTATTTAGTTGTTTCATTATGATGTAATAACACCAGTATCACTCATATACTGATATGTTATTATAAGTATGAAACAACCATATTTCACCATCTATCCATCCTATGGAAAACGAAATCACCGCGCGTGCGTACGTACGGAATACCGTCTCCACGCCGTGGTGTAATCTATTTTCCACCACCACCTTACTTGGATGGGTATAATGGTGTAAATAATGACTATATATGATTATTTTAAAGTGATATTGATTCTAAAATAGTATATATACACTCCAATACAATTCCACAATCATGAGAACGATATCACCGCTCGTGCGTACGTACGGAATACCGTCTTCACGATGTGATGCGACTCGTTCTACATGATCTTCATTGCATAATGATTATATAAATGAATTGAATGAATGAATATGATATATATTATACTAATACCATTCTGGAAATGATGTATCTATAACCTAAAAATAAAAATAAGAATTTATTCGACAAAACACGCATAAGAACAAAAAGTAATAAACACCCGAATAACAAGTAGTAATGAAATATTACAAATAAGAATATAATAATATGACCATATATGATATCATAAAAATAAGTATGATTCTGGAATAAGTAAATAACATTATTTAAATCATTATACAGGAGGTTCAGACACTTACGAAGAAAATTGGACCTAAGGTAATGGACAATCTCGCAATCTCAATTTTTATCCAAGATTGTTTATACTTCAGAATTTACTGGGGAGTATTTTATCATCCACATCCATATTTCCTCAATATGTAATATTATTTCCATCCACCTACAATTGTTTAAATACAATTTTACCCTTCGGTGAGTTTTTAGTAAAAGATATGAAAGGAATCTTTTGTCGTTTTTCGTACGAGGTACTTTTTGACTTTTCTGACAAAAGTATGAGAAGAATGTTTTTTTAACTTATAAGACATGAATGGATTTTTAAAACATTATTTCCAAGAATCTTCATTTACATGTTTCAGGTTTATTTTTAATCAAATTATTTTAGTTTAAAATAATATGACATGTTAAGAAAGGAAAAATGTTTTTGAAGTAGAAAGAATATTTTCCTCAAGAATGGAGTTCAAGTGTTTTATCAAAATTATTTTCCATATAAGATAATATAGGGTTCTGTTTCTATCCCTATTATTACATTGATTTAAATATGTTGTGATGGAAATATTTTTATGAATTCCTTTATCTTACATGAATTGTTTTATAATGTCACGATGTTTAAGATTCCCATTTTTTTTATTACATGGGTTATGCTATGATGTATGGTTTATGATTTTGTGGAACCCATAAGAATGGTATCATATGAGATGGGTGGGACCTATATCTCCCTCCAATTCATTGGGTAAATATTTTATATCTAATTAAATAGACATTGCTGGAACGGCAGGTTAAACCGGTTCAGTGAAACCAGACTGGAACGAGGAGTGAACTCGGTTCAAAAATGGAGATTGTCCACTAAGATAGTCTTGGACATGAGTCTTGACTAATAAGAAATTATTCTCTATGATTATGTGTGTATTACAAGAAGTTTCATGTTTTAAGTTATGATTATTGGGATTACATTTCACTACTATGATTTATCCAATGTTATGAAATTATGATCTCTTTTGCAGGTTAAGATTTCCAAAAGTTATGTTCTTATGAATATGATGTGATTTATATTTCTTTTGTTTACCCTTACTAAGCATTTGAGCTCACCCTTTTGTATGTTTTCTTTCCCCAGGTCAGGATGAAGGTTATTAAGTAAGATATGCCAAAAGGGACTATAGATATGATGAAATAAATGGGAGACAGTGTAGACGCTTTATGAACCAGTTGTTTATGTTTCCCAGTTTCTAAAGATACTATACCTATACAGTCGTTTCCTAGTTTTGTTATATGTTGTAATAAGTGTGCTTCAATTTTGAAGTAATAACAATGTATGTAAAGTATGGGTCGTTATAGTTGGTATCAGAGGAAAGGTATAGTCAACCTTTGGAAACTAGGATGTGAAAGCCTTAGTAAGAACCCTAAGGATAAGTCTAAGCATAGAACACAATCTTAGTGTTTTATGAATGGCCATGAATAACCTAGGATAAGAACTTAAGTGTGAAATTTTATTCTTGATTATGTGGTTTTCCTATTATAATTAGTTTTTCTCACACTATTCTTCTTGGTTTTAGTCAATGGATGGAACCCGAAGGAACCGTGTTAATTCGGAATGAGACGGGCAACGCAATGTTTGTCCCCCTGAGCAACCAAACGTTATGGGAGATGGAATGAAAAATCTTGTAGCCATGCTCACACAACTTTATCAAGCTACGAATCATGCAGGACTTCCAAACGAGCAAAGGAAGGAGCAACATTCTGTTGAATCCTTCATGAGGCAGCATCCACCTTCATTCAGTGGGTCTACTGATCCATTTACTGCTGAACAATGGATTAGTACTACTGAAAAGATATTTTCAGTTCTTCAATGTTCTGAACATGATAAAGTCATCTTAGCAGTGTATCATTTGGAAGGTGATACTGATCAATGGTGGAATCTTATCAAGAATATGAGGCAAAGAGATGAAATTGAGTCCATGGAATGGGACGAGTTCAAGAACTTATTTTTCAATAAGTAATTCCCTCGTATTCTCCAAACAAAGATGGAGAAAGAGTTTCTTGAACTAAAGCAAAAGGATGATGAATCTGTTGGTACCTTTGAAGAAAATTTTACAAGACTTGCAAGGTACGCTTCTGGTATTATTATCCAACCTGAGAGTAAGATCGATCAATTCTTTAGTGGCTTAAAACCAAGTCTTCGAAGGGCCTTAGCCATAAGGGACTTCAATAGATATGAGGAAATCGTTCGATGTGCTCTCAAATTTGAGATGGAGATTGGAGTAACACATCAGTCATATGGGTTTGATAAGAATAGGAAAATGGAATTCAAAGGAAAATCTAAAGAGCACACTGAAAAGAAGACGAGCTTTCCCTTATGCTCAATGTGTGGAAAGAAACATGGAGGGAGTTGTCTTAAAGGGACAAGTAAATGTTTCAAATGTGGAAAGGAACGTCATCGGGCATTTGAATGCCGCAATGATGGGAAGAAGATGTCTAATGATGAAAACAAAGGAAGGGATACATAGAATGAACCTACTACACTTCAATGTTTCAAGTGATAGGAGATGGGGAATTATGCCAATAAATGCCCTAATACAAGTGTTGTTGATGATGATCGACATCAACAAAATCTTTAGGCTAAAGACAAAGGAAAGTCACATGCAATTTCTATCAGCGATGTGGAGTATGATAACGATGTGGTGAAAGGTACACTTACCATCCACTCTAAAGTAGCAAATGTTTTATTTGATTCTGGATCCACCCACTCTTTTATTTCTGAAGAATTTTATAAGGATATCACCGTATTACCTAAACAATTAGATGTTGAGTTAGCTGTGACAACCCCTAATGGCACAACAGTCGCATCAAAAGTTTATAATTCTTCTCCGATTGAAGTTTGTGGGAAAGTGATTCCTGCAAATCTTGTGATCCTTCCTATAGAGGAATTTGATGTGATTCTTGGCATTGATTGTCTTTCTTTATATGGATCTCATATCAATTTCCAAAGAAGGGAAGTCACATTTCATATTCCAGATCAATCTATGATCGTCTATCGATGCAAGGATGAACATAACCTTCCAGTGGAAATTTATTCCATCTTATGGGTCTTGATTCCACTAAATTAAGGTTATTTATCTCAAATGGTTGGTGAGAAACTCACGATTAAGAATATTCCCATTGTACGGGAGTTTTATGATGTCTTTCCAGAGGAATTTTCAGGTCTTCCACCAAATCGTGAAGTTGAGTTTTCAATAGAACTCGTACCGGGTGCTTTGCCTATTTCAAAGACACCTTATAGAATGGCCCCAATTGAGTTACAGGAATTTAAGAAGCAACTCCAAGAGAATCTTGATAATAGATTCATACGCCCTAGTGTGTCACCTTGGGGAGCACCTATTCTGTTTGTTAAGAAGAAAGATGGATCAATGAGACTCTGCATTGATTATTGAGAACTTAACAAGATCACTATCAAGAAAAAATATCCTCTCCCGTGCATTGATGACTTATTTGACCAACTACGAGGAGATCAATACTTTTCCAAGATTGATCTTCATTCAGGGTATCATCAATTAAGGGTAAAAAAGGAGGATATACCAAAGACGTCTTTCCGTACAAGGTATAGACACTATGAATTTATATTGATGCCGTTTGGTCTTACTAATGCCCCTACTATCTTAATGGGTTTGATGAATAGAGTCTTTAGAGTCTATCTTGATCAATTTGTGGTAGTCTTTATAGACGATATTATTGTCTATTCAAAGTGCAAGGAAGAACATGAAGATAAATTGGGAATTATATTGAAGACCCTGATAAAGGAGAAGCTTTATGCCAAATTTACCAAGTGTGAATTTTGGCTTCAAAAAGTTTCATTTTTGGGTCACATAATCTCAAAAGAGGGGATATCTGTGGATCTAGCAAAAATAGAGGTTATCGAAAGATGGTCGAGACCAACAACAGTAACCGAGATCCGAAGTTTTCTTGGTTTGGATGGATATTATCGACGTTTTGTGAAAGATTTTTCACGATTATCTAATCCACTCACCAGGTTGACTCAAAAAGGAGTTAAGTTTGTTTGGATGGAGGAATGTGAAGAGAATTTCAAGGAGTTGAAAAGATGGTTATCCAGTGCACCTATGCTCACACTACCTTGTAGTGGAGAAAGGTTTGTGATCTAAAGTGATGCATCCAAGAAGGGATTGGGGTGTGTTCTTATGCAAAATGATATGGTGATAGCTTATGCCTCACGACAGTTGAAAATACATGATCAAAATTACCCAACTCATGATTTGGAGTTAGCTGCGGTAATCTTTGCAATAAAGATTTTGAGGCATTATCTTTATGGAGAAAGGTGTGATATTTATACTGATCATAAAAGTTTAAATTATATTTTCACACAAAAGGAGCTGAATATGTGCCAAAGAAGATGGTTAGAGCTGATTAAGGATTACGACTGCTAAATCCATTACCACCTTGGGAAAGAAAACAAGGTGGTAGATGCATTAAGTCGACAAGACCATGCCATTTTATCCATGATGAGGACCTCAAAAGATCCAATATTTATGGATTTACAAAGGACGGATCTTGGAATTATAATGGAAGGAGGAAAATCGTATCTTTCTCAAATGAATGTTCAACCATCTATTCATGTGAAGATTAAAGAGGCACATAAAGAAGATGTAGAGTTACAAAAGAAGGTGAGAAATATTCCTGAATTCAACCTTGATTGTGATGGGATAATAAAGTTCAGGAATCGGGTTTGTGTTCCTCCCATCCTCGAATTAAAGAAGGATCTGCTGGATGAGGCTCATAGTTCTTTATTCTCTATTCATCTTGGAAGCACGAAGATGTATAGGGACCTGAAAGAGTACTTCTGGTGGGATGGCATGAAAAGAGATGTTGCTGAATATGTCTCTCGATGCTTGGTTTGTCAGCAAGTTAAAGCTGAGAGACAGAAGTCTAAGGGGATGTTACAACCATTACCCATACCCGAATGGAAATGGGAAAACATCACTATAGACTTTGTCACAGGACTTCCTAAAACATCCAAAGGCAATAATTCTATCTGGGTCATAGTTGATCGTCTTACAAAGTCTGCACACTTCATTGCTATTAGAGACGATTTGTAACGCCCTGACCCCAGCTACCCAGAGCCGGTGAATTACTTCGTAACATTGGCATGATCACAAAAGATCAAGTCTCGAAAGACCGATTAGTTTAGTAGCCTTGGAAACACTAGATACTTTCATAAGCCTTTCATTACATCAAAAAGTAAACAAACTACAATAACATGGTCTTCATAGTCCACAATCATATCCCTTTCTGACTACCCCTGCAGGTCACTCATAAATTACTCCTTCACATCCTGGAAGAATATTAAAACATTGAAAGGGGTGAGCTCAGATGCTCAGTAAGGTTAACAATATAGCGGAAGCTTTCATAAATAAACATTAACATTTAAGGCGATGTATAAATAAAACAAAAGCCTTTTAAACTTGAACTTCAACATAATATGGCAAAAGTAAAATGAGATAATTCCATTCACTTCTTCACATGGATATTCTACTGGTCGAATAATCACATGCAATATCAATAACCACTTTCATAATGATGGAATGCATAATGCCAGACTATCATAACCACGTAGTCAAGGCCTCGTGCCAATACCACAAATAAGATTTTGTCAAGGCCTTGTGCCAAGATACTAGTTTGTCTCATGAGACCTGCCGATGCATCGAGGAGCTATAGCGGGCTCCACCTGTCACTTATTAAGTCCAATGCATTCCTCATATGAATAGGTTTAAACATATCATAAACCATAACATAATCGTATCACATAAAACATGCATAAAGGAAACATAAAATTTCCACATTTCAATCACAAGATATAAATACAACACATTGATATAATAAAAACTCTTTCAAAACCATTTTCAATACCAAAATAAAAGAAAGTTAAAACTTTGTATTTATTTTTCATTAAAAAAATGATGGCTTGTAGAGGAAGCCGAAACTCAAACAATGGTCATGGCGGCCGAGAAGTCGTTGTCGCCGCATAAGTATGGAAAGAAAAAAACATTCCCTTTTTGTCGTTTAGTAAAACGCTTCGTATAAAAAAGATTCCTTTTGAATAAACGTAAAAGTCAAAGGGGTTTATACACTGTATAAAAGAAAGTTGTGTATAAAACCAAATATGACTCAATGAAAGGAGATTGAGACGAAGTCCTTAAAAAGATAATTTTTAAAATAAAATAGATCTATTCTGTTTATTCACTATAGGTACACATAAAGAAAGTAAAAATACAAAATAATACATAATAATATCATGACATAATTTTAAAATAGGAGATTAACCCAAAGAATGGAAATTGGGTTAAGAAGTTCCCTTACCTCATGTCCGACTTGACTCAACCGTTCTTTAACCTCCTGAATAATAAACTAGAGTTAATATCTACCTTATTAAGAACCATTTTCAATTTCATTATCCTTTTTATATCACTTATTACAATGTTATGAATGTTATGTAATTATTTAAGTTAATAACGGTCGTTTTGTCGATCTTTGGTACTTGTGTCAACAATAACCTTATTATAATTACAAGTTGTTCATGTGGTGAAATATCCATTATATCCAGAATTATATTCATGATGTAGATATCATATATATCATATATATCCAGTATATACATTCATTCATAATATTACGTAACATTTAGAGGTAAGAAATGAAATGCACCGTTCATGGAGACGGTAAGCCGTACGTACGCATGAACGCTACTTTCATTTCTATTTCAAATTTAATGTAATGAAATCATAATTATATAAAGGTATAATATAGTTCCAGTATAATATCATATATAATATCATTTACTCTATCCTTTATACATCCCACATATGGCATTAACGATTCACATCACTTTGAGGGGGCGGTAGTCCGCACTTCCTAAAATGAAATTATCGCATTTTACCCATAATGGAAATCATAAAGTATGCCATAAATGAGAAATACATAAGAATAAGTAAAACATAAACATATTATATATCATATATAAAAATAGTGACATCTTAATGGCCACCTTTTAAGGTGTTATATGAGTGTTGAACAATCATCGTTTCGTGAGGCAGAAATTCGCCATCCACAGAAACCGTATGTTCTTTAACCATTAGATGTATGTGTGTGTAAGTGTAGCTCGAATCCTTCTTATAACAACATCCTAGTATATTTAGGATACTGGTGTTGTTACAAAAGAAATGAATAAAAAGAGTTTAGGGGGTTTGAGAAGAAAAATAAAACAAAACAACATTAGAGAAGACATTACCTCAAAATCGGGTAACTCTTTTTGATTTGAGACAAAGGCTTCCTTGAGAAGAGTTCTGACCAAAGTAAGGCTTCTAGGAGTAATAGGGAGAATTTGGGAGAGTATTTGGGCAGAGGTTGGCCGAGTCAAATGGCTTGAAGGTGTGAATAAGGTGGGAGAGGTGGGGGCCTTTTATAAGTGGAGAGGAGGGGCTCTTTTGGAAAGATTGAAATGTTACATTATTACACAATGCTTTTAGGATTCTAAAGGTCCCACACTTATATAATTCGTGTCTAAGGTGATAAGGGTTCGAAATCTACCCATCCAATAGTCTTTGGACAAGTGTAAGACTTGTATTTTACATTATCTTTTCATTTTATTAAAATCGTTAAATAATGAGGTCATCGCTGCATCATAATGATGTCATAAATAATTTAATTTATTTAATGTCTAAAAATTATAAAAAAAATACTATGATGTAGGAAATCTTTTTATATTTCTAATTAATATTTATAGTCAAAATTTGGACTTGTGTAACCCCACTTAAAAACTATTTTAGTAAAATATCTCATGTTTGTGTCAATTTAATTTTAACATTAAATAAATATATATTAATGTCATTTTCCAACTAAAGTGGCTCAATGGGGTCCCCAAGTTGACCCATGGGTTGTCTTGGTCGGCCATGACTCATCCAATAGGAGTAGGACAAGTGTCATGCTCATCTCATATTATTAAAACATTATTTGTACCTTAAACTACACTAATTACCTCTAATCGCGATTAAGAACTTAAAAGTTACTATTCACCAAAAAATTATTTTAATCTTATTGAACCACATTTTACTTCTTAATGACAACCATGTATGTCGGATTTTTTAAAATCAAATCACAGAAGTGGTAATATTTTATTTAAACGAAAAATCAGTTATTTAACTACCACTTAGTGGTTTCACTATTCATCAAAAATTGAAGTTTTTCAGAACAATGCCAAAATTTCACCCTAAGCTATAATTGGTATTCCAAATTCAAAAATGATGTATATTTTACAAAATTCCAAACATATAAGTTTCATTAATTAATTTTATAATTAATTCCCGCTGTCACAACAAATAGCGTGTTTTTAAGAAACAATTTATATCAAAAGATTGACAATTGTTTATGTCCAATTTCAATGTTTAATTAATTCTAATGACCACCATTGGATAAAATGGTAAAAATATATTCTAATTATACTTTAAGGCCACTAAATAGTATAATTTATCACAATAAATTATTTTGATTAAAAAAGTTGTCTTAAGTATTTTTCACTATTCATAAAAATTTTGAAGTTCTCCGAAAATTACAAAAAATTCAACATAGGCTAATTTCAATATTAGGAATACAAAAATGAATTCCATTTTGAAATATAAATTTTCTATAATTTCAAAAAGTGGTTACTACTTTTCATAACAGCTACTTTGATTAGTCGCGGTGTTTTAGAACTCGAACTTGCGTACAATGCAAGCTATTGCATTATTGAAAGAGAGGCGTATCGTGGAAGCTCGGGGTGTTACATTCTCCCCTCCTTCAATAAATTGCGTCCTCGCAATTTTAAATTTTTCTTGGAAAATAAAAGGTTGAAAATAGAAAATACCTTTGAGGAAAACGCACATCGGAAATAAGATTAATAAAATTTAGCCTTAATAAGAGGGAAAGGGAAATGAAAAAGTCACCACCCAATTATGATCCCGATTAGGAGAACATTGGTGGCAATTAGAGACATATAATTGGAGGAAAAACGTAAATATTTGTAGGGAGCGATTGAGGTCATCAATCACAATCAACTGTCAAATTGAGGGCCTCAAAGCCTTCAATCTATGTTGATTTAAAATATCATCAGTTCAACAAGACCTAAGGTATTAGGATAACACATTTTTTTGTTTTAATATCCCTTTACTAAAGTTTAAGAATTAATTTATTCATTGAATAAGAGATAGGTATATATATATTTATGCTTGACAATTAGAGTTTCAACCTTCAACTCATCTTTCACTCAAAAAGATAATAGAACTCAAAAATATTATACTTATCCTAATTGTATAAGGTTCCAAATGTTAACACATACCATTTAGATTAGTAAAATTATTTGGTAATAACCAGGGACTTCCTGTAGGCTAGTGGTAGGAAATAAAGGCCTGTCGCACTATGATTGTGGGTTTGATTCCTGTAGCTTTATCCGACACGATGGGTTATGCCCCACCCTGCAGGTTGTCCTTTTTCCTAAAACTATAGTATTATAATATTCCAAAAATAATCTTCAGAAATGCTTTAACCTTAAACAATACTATCCATGGTTCAACTTAATCCATTCCAACCTTAATAGTTATCCAAAATACCTCAGTCCAGACTTTCTCTAAAAGGTCTCTAAATTCCAAAATCAATTGTAACATCAGATTCCCCAAACAAGAAAAGTTTCTCTTATTGTCACATACTAAAAATATGATTACCTTAATCATATTAAAACCTTACTGAAATCAAAAAGTACTGCAGTACAATCCTTATATATATATCACATTATTCTAATAACCAGAATATAATCCATGAGTCCAAAAGCACCAATACATTAGTTATTCTTCTTCAACTGTAGTAACAGCATAAGATTGTCCTTGATCCCTTGCCCTTTTCTGAGGTAAGTTTCCCTGACGCTTAGGACATTCATTTGCATAATGCCCCATTTCCCTACAATTGTAGCATTCAACTTTGACAACCTCTTTCTTTCCCTTGCAATCACGAGCCTGGTGACCCTTTTCTCCACATTTATAACAAACTCCCATTCCTTTTAGGCACATACCAGGGTGATTCTTCCCACAATTATCACATAATGGAAAATCCTTCTTTCCCTTTTTCCCTTTATCTGTCTCTTGTTCCACCTTCCTCTTCTTCTCTTGATTTACTTTGTTGTCATAAGACTTAGAGAATTCTGTTTCTGTCTTGATAGCACATGAGACAATATCTTCGTATGATGAGAAGGATTGTGATACTAAAGATCGACGGAGAAATGGTTTTAACCCATCAAAGAAACGATCAATCTTACTCCTTGGGTTACGTATATAATCGGAAGCATGCCTCGCTAACCTTGTAAAGTTAGCCTCATACTTTGCGACATTCTCATCCTCCTTCTGCCTCAGACTCATAAATTTCCTTTCCATATCTGCTCGATGGTCACGATGAAAGTATTTTTCTAAGAAAATCTCTTTTAACTCCCTCCATTCCATATTCGATACGTCATCATCTTCCTTTGTGTTTTGAATCAGTGACCACCACTGATCGACATCTCCAGTGAGGCGGTAAACTGCCATGACAACCTTCTCCCTTTCCCTACTCCCCAAGGCATGGAATATTTTCTCTAAGGAATTTATCCATTGCTCAGCTACTATAGGATTTGTACTCCCATTGAAGGTTGGTGGTTGTTTCCTCATGAAGCGGTCTAACATTGATCCTCCACGTTGCGGATCAGGGTGCTGCATACGAGTAAGGTCATTATTCATAACCTGAGTGAGTTGTCCCAGTATGGTAATAAGTTGATCAACACCGGTTGTATCTCCAGATCCACAATAATTATCTTGAGTAGAAGGGCAATCCCTACATGGAGTGCCGCATTGATACGGTTTCCATTTCTTCCACTAGGCGCCATTTCTAAACAATTGCATAAACTAGATCAATTTATGAATCAAAATACATAATCCCATACTTATAAAACACTTAACATAAATTGAACTATTTATGGATATAATCCATAATCATAAAAAGAAAGTTTTCCTTTGAGAAAGTATATACTCATAACCCTTCATATTGGTTTGTAAAGAAAATGAGAATTATCCTAAGCATATCCCCCGGGAGTGTCGTAACCAAGAGTGCATCAAGGCCCGTTGTCGTGCACCAGTTCCCGTTCGAGTCTAGCTCAAAGCGGTGTTTTCGGGTTTTACCCCTAGGTACATCTGTGCCAGAGCCGCCTCTACTTGCTCGTATCCAGACATGGATGTATTGCTCGGAAAACTCACAAAATCTCTACAATAACAAAATTCTAGAAAGTTCTTCTATACTAATCCTCAAAGTCTATCTTTGGGCTATGTGCTCTAATCAGAGTTTATCTAAATCTAGCTTCCAAGGTTATTACTAAACTGCCTCTGATACCAACTGTAATGCCCCGACCCCAGCTACCCAGAGCCGGTGCATTACTTCGTAACATTGGCATGATCACAAAAGATCAAGTCTCGAAAGACCGATTAGTTTAGTAGCCTTGGAAACACTAGATACATTCATAAGTCTTTCATTACATCAAAAAGTAAACAAACTACAATAACATGGTCTTCATAGTCCACAATCATATCCCTTTCTGACTACCCCTGCAGGTCACTCATAAATTACTCCTTCACATCCTGGAAAAATATTAAAACATTGAAAGGGGTGAGCTCAGATGCTCAGTAAGGTTAACAATATAGCAGAAGATTTCATAAATAAACATTAACATTTAAGGCAATGTATAACTAAAACAAAAGCCTTTTAAACTTGAACTTAAACATAATATGGCAAAAGTAAAATGAGATAATGCCATTCACTTCTTCACATGGATATTCTACTGGTCGAATAATCACATGCAATATCAATAACCACTTTCATAATGATGGAATGCATAATTCCAGACTATCATAACCACGTAGTCAAGGCCTCGTGCCAAGACCACAAATAAGATTTTGTCAAGGCCTTATGCCAAGACACTAGTTTGTCTCATGAGACCTGCCGATGCATCGAGGAGCTATAGCGGGCTCCACCCGTCACTTATTAAGTCCAATGCATTCCTCATATGAATAGGTTTAAACATATCATAAACTATAACATAATCGTATCACATAAAACATGCATAAAGGAAACATAACATTTCCACATTTCAATCACAAGATATAAATACAACACATTGATATAATAAAAACGCTTTCAAAACCATTTTCAATACCAAAATAAAAGAAAGTTAAAACTTTGTATTTATTTTTCATTAAAAAAAATGATGGCTTGTAGAGGAAGCCGAAACTCAAATAATGGTCACGGCGGCGGAGAAGTCGTTGTCGCCGCATAAGTATGGAAAGAAAAAAAACATTCCCTTTTTGTCGTTTAGTAAAACGCTTCATATAAAAAATATTCCTTTTGACTAATTGTAAAAGTCAAAGGGGTTTATACACCGTATAAAAGAAAGTTGTGTATAAAACCAAATATGACTCAATGAAAGGATATTGAGACGAAGTCCTTAAAAAGATAATTTTTAAAATAAAATAGATCTATTATGTTTATTCACTATAGGTACACATAAAGAAAGTAAAAATACAAAATAATACATAATAATATCATGACATAATTTTAAAATAGGAGATTAACCCAAAGAATGGAAATTGGGTTAAGAAGTTCCCTTACCTCAGGTCCGACTTGACTCAATCGTTCTTTAACCTCCTGAATAATAAACTAGAGTTAATATATACCTTATTAAGAACCATTTTCAATTTCATTATCCTTTTTATATCACTTATTACAATGTTATGAACGTTATGTAATTATTTAAGTTAATAACGGTCGTTTTGTCGATCTTTGGTAATTGTGTCAACAATAACCTTCTTATAATTACAAGTTGTTCATGTGGTGAAATATCCATTATATACAGAATTATATTCATTATGTAGATATCATATATATCATATATATCCAGTATATACATTCATTCATAATATTACGTAACATTTAGAGGTAAGAAATGAAATGCACCGTTCATGGAGACGGTAAGCCGTACGTACGCATGAACGCTACTTTCATTTCTATTTTGTATTTAATGTAATGAAATCATAATTATATAAAGGTATAATATAGTTCCAGTATAATATCATATATAATATCATTTACTCCATCCTTTATACATCCCACATATGGCATTAACGATTCACATCACTTTGAGGGGGCGGTAGTCCGCACTTCCTAAAATGAAATTATCGCATTTTACCCATAATGGAAATCATAAAGTATGACATAAATGAGAAATAAATAAGCATAAGTAAAACATAAACATATTATATATCATATATAAAAATAGTGACATCTTAATGGCCACCTTTGAAGGTGTTATATGAGTGTTGAACAATCATCGTTTCGTGAGGCAGAAATTCGCCATCCACAGAAACCGTATGTTCTTTAACCATTAGATGTATGTGTGTGTAAGTGTAGCTCGAATCATTATTATAAAAACATCCTAGTATATTTAGGATACTGGTGTTGTTACAAATAAAATGAATAAAAAGAGTTTAGGGGGTTTGAGAAAAAAAATAAAACAAAACAACATTAGAGAAGACATTACCTCAAAATCGGGTAACTCTTTTTGATTTGATCCAAAGGCTTCCTTGAGAAGAGTTCTGCCCAAATTGAGGCTTCTAGGAGTAATAGGGGTAAGTTGGGAGAGTATTTGGGCAGAGGTTGGCTGAGCCAAATGGCTTGAAGGTGTGAATAAGGTGGGAGAGGTGGGGGCCTTTTATAAGTGGAGAGGAGGGGCTCTTTTGGAAAGATTGAAATGTTACATTATTACACAATGCTTTTAGGATTCTAAAGGTCCCACACTTATATAATTCGTGGATAAGGTGATAAGGGTTCTAAATCTACCCATCCAATAGTCTTTGGACAAGTGTATGCCTTGTATTTTACATTATCTTTTCATTTTATTAAAATCGTTAAATAATGAGGTCATCGCTACATCATAATGATGTCATAAATACTTTAATTTATTTAATGTCTAAAAATTATAAAAAAAATACTATGATGTAGGAAATCTTTTCAGATTTCTAATGAATATTTATAGTCAAAATTTGGACTTGTGTAACCCCACTTAAAAACTGTTTTAGTAAAATAACTCATGTTTGTGTCAATTTAATTTTAACATTAAATAAATATATATTAATGTCATTTTCCAACTAAAGTGGCTCCATGGGGTCCCCAAGTTAACCCATGGGTTGTATTGGTCGGCCATGAATCATCCAATAGGAGTAGGACAAGTGTCATGCTCATCTCATATTATTAAAACATTATTTGTACCTTAAACTACACTAATTACCTCTAATCGCGATTAAGAACTTAAAAGTTACTATTCACCAAAAAATTATTTTAATCTTATTGAACCACATTTTACTTCTTAATGAAAACCATTTATGTCGGATTTTTGAAAATCAAATCACAAAAGTGGTAATATTTCATTTAAACGAAAAATCAGTTATTTAACTACCACTTAGTGGTTTCACTATTCATCAAAAATTGAAGTTTTTCAGAACAATGCAAAACTTTCACCCTAAGCTATAATTGATATTCCAAATTCAAAAATGATGTCTATTTTACAAAATTACAAACATATAAGTTGCATTAATTAATTTTATAATTAATTCCCGCTGTCACAACAAATAGCGTGTTTTTAAGAAACAATTTATATCAAAAGATTGGCAATTCTTTATGTCCAATTTCAATGTTCAATTAATTCTAATGACCACCATTGGATAAAATTGTAAAAATATATTCTAATTATACTTTAAGGAACCTAAATAGTATAATTTATCACAATAAATTATTTTGATTAAAAAAGTTGTTTTAAGTATTTTTCACTATTCATAAAAATTTTGAAGTTCTCCGAAAATTACAAAAAATTCAACATAGGCTAATTTCAATATTAGGAATACAAAAATGAATTCCATTTTGAAATATAAATTTTCTATAATTTCAAAAAGTGGTTACTACTATTCATAACGACTACTTTGATTAGTCGCGGTGTTTTAGAACTCGAACTTGCGTACAATGCAAGCTATTGCATTATTGAAAGAGAGGCGTATCGTGGAAGCTCGGGGTGTTACACGATTTCTCTCTGTTTCAGCTTGCCAGGATATATGTAAAGGAAGTGTTAAGATTGCATGGAATACCACTTTTTATTATATCTGATCGGGATCCGAGATTTACCTTGAAGTTCTGGAAAAGTCTTCAGCATACTCTGGATACAGAGTTGAGTTTCAGCACTGCTTATCATCCTCAGATAGACGGTCAGTCTGAGAGAACAATTCAAACTCTAGAAGATATGTTGAGAGCTTGCTCTATGGATTTAAAAGGTGGTTGGGATCAATACCTACCTTTGGTGGAATTTTCTTATAATAATAGCTTTCACTCCAGTATTCAGATGACTCCTTATGAAGCTCTCTATGGAAAGAAATGCAGGACTCCAACTTGCTGGGATGAAGTTGGGGAAAGAAAGCTATTAGGACCTGATCTCATTGATGAAATGGCAGAAAAGGTCAGATCTATTCAAAAACACATAATAGTAGCTCAGAGTCGACAGAAAAGTTATGCCGACAACCGAAGAAAAGACCTAGAGTTTGAAGTGAGTGATAAAGTGTTCTTACGAATATCTCCCTGGAAGAGGGTCATGAGATTTGGAAAGAAGGGGAAGTTGAGCCCTAGATATATTGGTCCTTTCGAAATACTGGATCGTGTTGGAAAGGTAGCTTACCGATTGGCGCTTCCACCAAATCTCTCTCAAGTTCACGATGTGTTCCATGTATCTCTCCTGAGAAAGTACATACCTGATCCTTCACATGTACTCAGCTCAGAAGTTGTACTGCTGGAGAAAGATCTTTCTTATGAAGAAAAACCAATAGAGATTCTGGATCGTAGTGAAAAAGTCCTACGAAACAAGACCACTCGATTGGTGAAAGTTTTATGGAGGAACCACCAATTATAAGAAGCTACATGGGAGCTTGAGGATATGATGAGGGAGAGGTATCCTCATCTGTTTGTTACAAAGTGACAAATTTCGAGGGCGAAATTCATTTTAAAGGGGGTAGAATGTAACGCCCGAGACTTTTATGAGAAATATTTTGTTTTTATCAAAGTAATCTTTCACTACACACAACACTATCTTGGATTTCTTTACACGCAACCGCGACCTTCCTCAATAGCTTGCGTCGTACGCAATACCGAGTTTGACTAAACAATGATATGCTATTAAAATATTATTAAAACTAGCCGTTATGAATAGTAATAACCACTTTTTGAAATTTTATAAATTTTATTTTTCAAAATGGACTTAATTTTTGGATTCGGAATATCGAAATTAGCCTAGGGTGAAATTTTGGTATTTTTATGAAAACTTTCAATTTTTGATGAATAGTGAAACCACTAAGTGGTAGTTAAAAAACTGAATTTTTTCTAAAACTTAATTTTACCGCTTCTGTGAGTGGAATTTTGAAAATCCTAGAGAAACGGTTAATATCAAGGACTAAAATTTGGTTCAATGAGATAAAAATAATTTTTGGTGAATAGTAACTTTTTACTTTTTTTACCACGGTTAAAAGTAAATAGGGTAATTAAGGCTAAAAGTGTTATTATTATTACCCTAAAACATGTCCTAATTCTATTGGATAAGTTTAATTCGACCAAAAACAACCTTAGGAATAAAATATGACCATTTAGGCCCACTTGGATTAGATTAGGAAATTTATTATTAATTTATTTAAAGAAGGGTTAAAATAGTTAAAATCAAAGTTTAATAAGTAAATCATTTTTAATATGGGGTTATACATAAGATAAATTCTACTATAAATATTAATTAGAAAGATAAAAACATTTCCTACATAATGGTATTTTATTTGTAATTTTTAGACATTAAATAATGTAATTTATTTATGATACAATGATGATGCAGTAATTATCTTATTAATGAAATATTGACATAATTGATGTTATAAATACCCAAATAAACGTAATTTGAGACTTTTTATAAATTACAATAATTTTATATGTTAATATGACATGTTAATATTGATTTAATTAACTTTTTTCGAACTAATCATTCTGTTATGATTTTAACAAAAATCAATTACCGAATAGTGTCAAAATTGACATAAAATAGTTTTTAAAACAAATATTATATTATTAATTGGTATTATATTCCTAAAATTCCAAGGTTCGGAAAAATGACTTATATAAGGTTATATATATTAATAATAAACATCTTGGGGTTCGTTTGGCTTGTTATAGTAAGTTTATTAACCTTATAGTGTAAGAAAACAAGAAGACACGGTAAAAGTTAAATTATCTAACTTAAAGTTAAATCTAAATGATAAGGTAAAAATTGATACCTAAACTTGTCTAAATTAACTTTTATGAGAGTATTTAGACCCATACCCACCTTAGCTTTGAAATATATAATTTTGGAGCTATTAAAAACCGAATTTGACTTTATAATAAAATAATATTTTTAGTTATTCCAAAGGTGCCCTTCTCCTCCCTTATAAAAGGGCACCTACTCCCTCTCTTCCTCACACCACATTGAGCCTTAAATCTCCACCAAACCCTGCCAATTTCTTCTCTCCACTTCCCTAGAGACATCCTATAGGTCCTGGTCTTCTTCAAAGACCAATTTTAGTGCCCTAAAAGGAGGTCTCAAAGAAGCGCTTCAAAGAAGAGGTAATGTCCATTACCGATTCTTTCATCTTTATTTCTTCTTCCACTTCTTCTTATTTAGTTATTTCATTATGAAGTAATAACATTAGTATCACTCATATACTGATATTTTATTATAAGTATGAAACAAACCTATTTCACCATCTATCCATCCTACGAAAAACAAAATCACCGCGCGTGCGTACATACAGAATACCGTCTCCACGTCGTGGTGTAATCTATTTTCTACCACCACCTTACTTGGATGGGTATAATGGTGTAAATAATGACTATATATGATTATTGTAAAGTGATATTGATTCTGAAATAGTATATATACACTCTAATACAATTCCACAATCATGGGAACGATATCATTGCTCGTGCGTACATACGGAATACCGTCTCCACGATGTGATGCGACTCGTTCTACATGATATTCATTGCATAATGATTATATAAATGAATTTAATGAATTAATATGATATATATTACACTAATACCATTCTGTAAATGATGTATCTATAACCTAAAAATAAAAATAAGAATTTATTCGACAAAACACGCATAAGAACAAAAAGTAATAAACACCCGAATAACAAGTAGTAATGAAATATTACTAATAAGAAGCTAAGAATATGACCATATATGATTTCATAAAAATATTAATGATTCTTTAATAATTCAATAACATTATTTAAATAATTATACAGGAGTTTCAGACACTTACGAAGCAAATTGGACCTAAGGTAAGGGACAATCTCGCAATCTCAATTTTTATCCGAGATTGTTTATACTTCAGAATTTACTGGGGAGTATTTTATCACCCACATCCATGTTTCCTCAATATGTAATATTATTTACATCCACTTAAAATTTTTTAAATCCAATTTTACCCTTCAGTGAGTTTTTAGTAAAAGATATGAAAGGAATCTTTTGTCGTTTTTCGTACGAGGTACTTTTTGACTTTTCCGACAAAAGTACGAGAAGAATGTTTTTTTAACTTATACAACATGAATGGATTTTTAAAAAATTATTTCCAAGAAGCTTACTTTATATGTTTCAAGTTTATTTTTAATCAACTTCTTTTAGTTTAAAATTGTATGACATGTTAATAAAGGAAAAATGTTTTTGAAGTAGAAAGGATATTTTCCTCAAGAATGGAGTTCAAGTGTTTTATCAAAATTATTTTCAATCTAAGATAATATAGGGTTCTATTTCTATCCCAATTATTACATTGATTTGACTATGTTGTGATTGAAATATTTTTATGAATTCCTTTATCTTACATGAATTGTTTTATGATGTCACGATGTTTAAGATTTCCATTTTTTTATTACTTGGGTTATGCTATGATGTATGGTTTATGATTTTGTGGCACACATAAGAATGGTATCATTATGAGATGGGTGGGACCTATATCTCCCTCCAATGCATTGGGTAAAGATTTTATATCTCATGACATAGACATGGCTGGAACGGCAGGTTAAACCGGTTCAGTGAAACAGGACTGGAACGAGGAGTGAACTCGGTTCAGAAATGGACATTGTCCACTAAGATAGTCTTGTCCATGAGTCTTGACTAATTAGAAATGATTCTCTATGATTATTTGTGTATGACACAAAGTTTCATGTTTTAAGTTATGATTATTGGGATTACATTTCACTACTATTCCACAACACTTCTCACTTTTCATTGATAATAAATACAACCTTTTCAAAAAATACAAAGGAAATTCAATCTCCCCCTTTGTATTTTTTTCAACCTACATTAAAAGTTTTATAAACACATCTTAAAACTTAACTTCTCATCCATGTGAAACAAAATCATATCCTTTTTTATTTTAAAAAAATATAGACACCATACCATAGTTTAGAGTAGTATTTTTAAGTAACTTCATCTCTCAGTGAGAATATTTTTTTTAGAAAAGTGAAAAGGTTATCTCCCCCTCAATATATGCACAAAACACTTCCTATTTCTCCCCCCATTGTATAATAAACCTTGCCACATAATTAATATATATTCTATGTTATAAAAAAACCACTCACACTTTGATATAGAATACCTTCTAGATTAAAGCACTTGTTTTTCCCCATTTGATAACATAATTCAAGGACAAGTGTGGGTATTCCCAAAAAACCATAATGGTGTAGGATAAGATGAACATTCATGTTTAGCCTCAATGTCAAAATTCTAAACTTTGGGACAACCTTGGTGAAAATATCATCCAACTGATCTATGGTGAGAATAAATTCAATCTTGATGTCTCCATTATGAATGGATTATTTAATAAAATGAATCTCGATATCTATTTTCTTGGACCTTTAGTGCTACACTATATTTTTAAAAAGTTCAATAGCATAATAGTTATAAAAAAAATCTAAGAGGTTTTTCATCTTTCCCTATAAAATCATCAAGCTTATATTTCATCCATATAATTTGAGTGAAATCACTTATAGAATTCACATATTTAACCTTATTGGTTCTTAAAATAAATAAAAATTTCTTCTTAAAGTTCCATCTAACACAACTCTCTCTTACCAAAAGGATTCCACCTAAAGAGGACCTTATATCCTTAAAATATCCTTCCTAGTCTATTTTTTTAAATCCAGATAGATTTATATTTTTACCATTCATGAAAAATACCCTCTAGTTTAATATAAATTTAATGTATTTAATAAATATTTTGGCTACAAAAAGATTATATTCTAAAGGACCAGTTTTATATCTTGTATACAAACCCACAAGAAAGAATATATTACGTCTATATGTGGTGATATAAATTAAAATCCCACTCAACTTTATTAACTACTTTCAATCTTCATGTTCACCTTCAATATATTTAGAAAATTTTATTGCTACTTGTAATGGTGTTGATACAACTTTAGATTCCTTAATCTCCAATATCTTCAATAATTATTTATAATACTTCTCATAGGATTGAAAGATAAATTTTTTGTCTTGAATAACATGTAAATACAAGAAGTATTTTAGCTCTCCCAAGATGAGAATTTAAAATTTTTGTAACATTTTATTGGAAATTTATGTTAAATAACTCTCATAATCACCTAAAAAAATAATATTATCAATATATACAATAACAATAAGTTCACATTTCCATATTTCTTTGATATATAGGTTATTTTCCACTCTTCGATTGATAATTTTAACTTCATTAAGTAATTTTACAACTATGAATACTAGACCATTAGGTATTACTTTAATAAATATTAGGACTTATTGTAACGCCCCGAACCTCATTGCCCAAAGTTGGTGCATTATTACATAACATTGGCATGATCACAAGGGATCAAGTCCCGAAAGACCAATTAGTTTAGTAGCCTTTAAAGTACTATATATGTACATAAGTTTTACATTACATTATGAAATGTAAAAACTACTACATTGTGTCTCCTTTGAACACACTCATATCTCTTAGCCTATTCCTACATGTCAATCATAATATACTTCTCTGTATCCTGGGAAAAATAAAACTTAATAAATGGGTGGTCTCAAATACTCATTAAGGATAACAATATAGCGTAAACAATCATAAATAAGCATAAACATTTAAGGAAAAGTAAAAGAATAAAACACAGGAATTTTAAAATTAAATTTCAGTATAATATGTCAAATATAAATCAAATAATTCCATTTAATTATTCACATGGATATTATACTCATTGAATAATCACATGTAATATCAATAGTTATTTTTATAATGATTGAATGCATAATGCGGAACATCATAACCACATAGTCAAGGCCTCGTGCCAAGAAAACAAATTATAAATTTTTCAAGGCCCTGTGCCAACTCACTGGTTTGTCTCATGATACCTACCGATGCATCGAGGGGCTATAGCGGGCTCTTCCCATCATTTACTACGTCCAATGAATTCCTCATATGAAAAGGTTGAAACATAACATAAACATTCATTTTAAAACTATCATACGAAATGTTAATACTTTAACCATAAACCATGAATGGTGTAAAAGTAGCACATCCACAATCAAACATATCACAAAACCTTCAATACCATATGGAATATTTTATTATAATAAATCAACTCCAAACAAGCATAAAATCCCACAAAGGATGTTTACATAGATGACATCAAAACTATTTGAGAGAAATATCTCTTTTTATTTTGAAATCATTTAAAAGTCACATAATTATAAAAGAAAACATTTATTTGAAAAATATTATTATAAGCTTGTAAGGGAATCTTAGAAGGTTTATAATGGAGAAATATAGTCTCACCCTCCGTATAAGTTAAAAAAAATTCTTTCCTTAATTTGTCGAAAAGGTCATAAAGTACCTTTTTTGGAAAGCGACGGAAAGATTCATTTAAATCCATTTTATAAAAAGTAAAAAAAGGGTATAAATGAATTTAACCCATAGTGTAGTAAATATTAAAAATTATTTGAAATACATTTTTAAGAAACACAGATGTGGATGATAAAGAGGTCCCAGTAGATACTCACGTATAAAAAAAACCTTGAATAATAAAGAGATTGTAAAATTAACCCTTAACTTGTACTTTTACTTAGTAGAGGGTAGGTTAACCTCCTATATAATGGTTAAATAACTGTTATTAAGTTATACAAGAACCACATACATAGATATGATATCATATATTATCCTATAATATTGCTTTGTTAATAACATTTCAGTAGTATCATTGTTTTGGGGGTTAACTGATTCATTTTCCTTTATATGTTTTGTTACATAAGTCACGTTTTTTATGGATAATATGTATTAGATTCATATCCATAATGATATTAAGTTCTTTAAACATTATTTTTAATCATAAAATGAAATTTATTCTTGAATGGTTATGATGGGGAATGAAATATCATCGCGTCGTGGAGACGGTAAGCCGTACGTACACACGAGCGACAATTTCATTCTATTGAGGATGAAATCGTATTTAATTGGATGTTATATGATATATACAGAATAATTGAAATGTTATATTTATTATTTAAATCAATTATACTCATTATTATACCCATCCAAATAATGAAGTGTTTAATAACAAACTACACCCCAATGTGGAGACGGTAAGGCGTACATACACACGTATGGTGAGTTTGTCATTCATAGGATGGATAGAATAATGAATATTGTTTTACCATATTTATAATAACATATAAGTATATATAAGTTACTTTAGGTATTATTTTATTATGAAAAAAACATAGAAAGAGGAAGTGAAAGAAGAAAAGAACTTTAAAAGAGGTGGTGAAATAATAACCTCTTCTCCGGGTTTTTCCTTTTGATTTGAACAAAATGGATCCTTTGGTTAGATTTATGATCAAATTAATGCCTATAGGTTTAAGGGATGGTAGTTTGGAGGATATTTGAGCAGTGTTTCGCCGATCCAAATGGATTTGGAGGTGTGAATTTGAGAGAAGGAAGTACCCTTTTATAAGAGAGGTGAGAGGCACTTTAGGAAGTGCTTGAAATATTATTTTATTATAAAATAATTTTCTATTTATAATAGGCCCAAATAGATTTATTTCGAGTCTAAGGTGGGGATATGTTGACAATCTCTCAACAAATAGGATTTAGACAAGTTTAGGTCACCATATTAACCTTATCTTTTAGATTTAACTCTTAGTTAAATAGTTTAACATTTACCATGTCTTTTAGTATTATTATAATACATGGTTAATAAACATACTATAAAATTAAAAGAGAAACTCAAGTGGTTCATTAATGAAATATAAATCATTATATAAGTCCTTTGTCCAAACCTTATATTTTTAGAACTATTATATAATTTAATAAAATAGTATTTGTTTTAAAACTCATTTATGTCAATTTTGACACTATTTAGTATTTGGTTTTTTTGAAAGTTGTAAGAATACGATTTCTTAGAAAAAATACATTCAATAAACCCTAAAATTTAATATTAACCTATAAAATTATTGGAATGCATCAAAAGTCTCAATTTATATTTATTTTAATATTTATAATATCAATTATTTTAATCATTCATTGATAAAGAAATTACTGCATCATCATTGTGTCATAAATAAATTTAATTATTTAATGTATAAAAATTATAATTAAAATACCATGATGTTTTATATTTATAATTTATATTTATAGTCGAATTTAGCTTATGTGTAACCCTATATTAAAAATGTTTTAGTTATTAAAATTTGAATTTAACACTTTTAACTCTTCATTAAATAAAATATATTAAATGTCCTAATATAATCCATGTGGATAAAAAAGGATATTATTTTTTACTAGGGTTGATGTTGGTAGAAACAATACTTATCCAATAGAATTAGGACATGTGTTATAGTAATTATAATATCATTTTTACCTTTAATTACCCTATTTACTTTTAACCGTGGTTAATAAAATTCAAAAGTTACTATTCACCAAAAATTATTTTCATCCTATTAAACCAAATTTTACTTACTAATTTCAGCCGTGTCTCTTGGATTTTTGAAATTAAATTTATAGAAGCAGTAAAATTATATTTTATGAAAATTGAAAATGTGCCTAGAAGGCGGTTAAATGATATTAAATAGTTCAATAAGATTTTATATATCTAATCTTATTATAAAATGACTCCAATGAATTAAATTAAACTTATATAGGTATTATGTATCTATTTTTACATTAAAATAAATTTAAATAAAAATATTAATTATTTAAATAAAAAGTCAGTTTTAAATAATAACGCGGTGTTTTTCACTTTTCATCAAAAATTGAAAGTTTTCAGAGAAATACCAAAAATTCACCCTAAACTAATTTTGATATTCCAAAATAAAAAATGATGTATATTTTACCAAATTTAAGGCATATAATTTGTATTTATTAATTTAAAATTAATTTCTTTTATCAAAACCAGAAAGCAGGTTTTTAAGAAGTAAAAACTATCAAAAGATTGACATGTGTTTATATCCAATTTAAATGTGAAATTACTTAAAATGACCTGAATTATATTGAATGATAAAAATATAATCTAATTACACTTTAAAACCACTCAAATAAATTACTTAACACTATAAATTATATTTATTAAAAAATCTGTTTCAATTAAAATTTAGTATTTTCACTAATCATTAAAATATGAAAGTGATCAGAAAAGTACCAAAAAGTTATCCAAACTAAATTTTTATGTACTTATTCTAAAGAATAATTTAATTTCAGTAAATTGAATATATAAAATTTTCAAATACTGGATTTAAAAAGGGTTCTCCATTAAAAGGTGGAAAAACTGCATTTTTTTGAAAAATACTTCTTTTATCTAAAATATTGAATTTGTCCTTATATTATGTCTAATACACAAAAAATATGAATTTTAAAATTATATAGGATATATATAAAATTCAAAATTTGGTTAATACTATTCATAATCGCTTTTTAGACAGCTAGTTTGATAGGTCATGATGTGCTTGAACTCATTGTTGCGTGTAACATAAGTTATTGTATTACTTTAAAGAAATAACGTACTATTGAATCTTGGGTGTTACATTATACACTCATTCATTTTATTGTGTCCTCACAATTTTAAATAGTTATTTGAAAATAAAATATTGAAAATATAAAATATCTTTGTGTAAATCCCACATCAGAAATACGGTTAATAAAATTTAGTCTTAATAAGAGGGAAAGAGAAATGAAAAAGTCACCATCAAATTAGGATTTAGAATAGAAGAACATTGGTGGGAATTAGAGACACATAATTGGAGGAAAAATTTAAATATTTATAGGAAGTCATTGAGGTCATCAATCACAAACAAGTGAACAGTAAATGGAAAATTGAGGGCCTTAAAGTGATAAATCTATGATGATTTAAAATATCATTGGTTCAACAAAACATAAGGTATTAGGATTACATTTTTTGGTTTTAAGTTCCTTTCAATAATGTTTAAGAATTAATTTATTCCTATAATTAAGAAAAAAATAATATTTTTCAAGTAGAGTTCCATCCTTTAAATAATTTCTACTACAAACTCATCTTTCACTCCAAATATAATAGAACTCAAAAATATTCTATTTAACCTAATTGTATAAGGTTTAAAAAAAATGAATTCATAATTCATATTTCATACCATTTTAAAAAAAACTACATTATACAAACCAAGACATCACATAGGACAGTGGTCGGTTATTCACCCTTGTCGTCCTTCGGTTGCAGGTTTAAGTCTCGCAGCCTTGCCGGATGGGACGGGTTGTTACCCGACCTCTGGGTTATTGTTTTTATAACAATACAAAAATAATATTAAGAAATGTTTTAACCTTAAACAATAGTATCCAATGTCCATCTTAATTCATTCCAACCTTTATACTTATCCAAAATACTTCTGTCTAAAATCACATTCCAAAATTTATAAGGAAGGTAAAAATATTGAAGATCTCTTTTGCCACATAATAACACGTGAATACTTTAATCATGTGTTTTATTAAAAAAAGTTAACACCCTTAATTACCCTAAAACCTTATTGATTGCATTAATTCTCCCTTATTCCTTATAGAATACTGGATATACTCCTTATGTCAAAAAATGTTGTAAACTCCAACAATGATATAATAAACACACAATTAATTTGTTTCAGGATAGTCAATAATATCCAATAATTTTTTTCCAAATCAATCATATCTTTTTCTGAAATCATTATCTCATTTTCAGAAACATAATAAGTTTTATACTTCTCCTAACCATATATTTTATAAAATGTTTAACTTGAAACTATGTCACATTACTTGGTACTATAAAATCTCAAATCTTTAATGAAAATGTACTGCAGTACAATCCTTATATACTTTATAATTCTTATGACTTGTACATCATTAATACAATACTAAAATAACACAATTATTTAATAACAACTTTAGAACACTAATAATTTCTCTTTATCTGTGGTAGTATTATAACTTGATTATTATCTAATAACATCATTTGGGTACACTCTGATGATTGGGACATTGACTTGTGTAGTGTCCCAAATCTTTTTAGATGAATCATTGTACATTTGAAACCTTTTTCTTAACCTTGAAATCATGAACTTGGTGTCTTTTTTCTCCACGATTTTAACAAACTCTAATTACTTTCAAGAACTTCCTAGGGTGATTGTTTCCACAATTATCACATATGGGAAAATCCTTCTTTCCATTATTCTATTTATCCATATTTCTATATACCATCCTCTTCTTCTTGAGCTTCCCTTTAAAGCCATACGACTCAGATAATTCTTTACATATCTTATTAGCACAAGATATTATTTCTTCATATGATGAAAATATGTGGGAGACTATTTCCTTTATAAATGTTGTTTTAAGACCATGAAAGATATGATCCTTATTACTCTTTGGATCATACGTATTGATGGAGTTTTGATTCCTTTTACTGGGCGTCATTTCTAAATGATAGAGTACACTAGGTTAAATCATATCATAATTTATAATCCAAAAACTAGAAAAATTCTATACATTAATTAAATATTTTCACACATACAGTATCATAATCATAAAAATGGTTTCGTTTCTGACATATTTACTCATAAATCCTTCATAATGGTTTGTAAAGAAAATGTAAATTATCCTAAGCATATCCCCAGAGAGTTTCAAACTTAGTGGAAGTAAGGCTCGTTGTTTTGTACCAGGATTTCCTGGGTCAAGCCCGAAACTCCTTGTCTGAGTTTTCACTCCTAGGTACATATGTACCAGAACCACATCCACTTGTAGTATCTAGACAGATATGTATTTCTTGGAAAACCCCATAATATCTACGTTACCAATTTTTTTGGATGTTCTTCTATACTAATCCTCAAAGTCTATCTTAGCGTAATGTTATCTAATCAGAGTTTTTCTAAATCTAGTTTCCAAGGTTTTTACTAAAATTTCTCTAAAACCAACTCTTATTCCCTGACCCTAGTTACCTAGAGTCGGTGCATTATTACATAACATTGGCAAGATCACAAGGTATCAAGTCCCAAAATACCAATAAGTTTAGTATCCTTGGAAGTACAAGATACATACATAAGTTTTACATTGCATTATGAAATGAAAAAACTACAACATTGTGTCTCCTTTGAACACACTCATATCTCTTATCCTATTCCTGCAGGTCAATCATAATATACGTTTTCACATCCTGGAAAAATAAAACATAAGGAATGGGTGATCTAAAATGCTCAGTAAGGATAAAAATATAGTGGAAACTATCATAAATAAGCATATACATTTAAGGAAAAGTATAAGACCAAAACACATGCATTTTAAACTTAAAATTCAGAATAATATAGAAATGGTAAATCAAATAATTCTATTTACTTATTCACATGGATATTCTACTAGTCTAATAATCACATGTCATATCAATATCTAACTTCATAATGATGGAATGCATAATTCCAGACAACATAACCACATATTCAAGGCCTCATGCCAAGACTACAAATAATAATTTTTTCAAGACCTTTTTACATGACACTAGTTTGTCTCATGAGACCAACCGATGCATCTAGGGGCTATAGGGGGCCCCACCCGTCACTTAATACGTCCAATGCATTCCTCATATGAAAAGGTCGAAACATAACATAAACATTCATATTAAAACTAGCATACGAAATGTTAATACTTTAACCATAAACCGTGAATGGTATAAAAATAGCACACCCACAATAAAACATATCAAAAAACCTTCAATACCATATGGAAGATTACATCATAATAAATCAACTTCAAATAAGCGTAAAATCCAACAACGGATGTTGACATAGATGAAATCAAAACTATTTAGAGAAATATCTATTTTTATTTTGAAATAATTTAAAAGCCATGTAATTATAAAATAGAACATTTATTTTTAAAACATTATTATAACAGTTTAATGGAAACTTCAAAGGTTTATAACGGTGGAAAATATCCGCACCCGCCATATAAGTTAAAAAAATATTCTTTCCTTAATTTTTCAAAAAGGTCATAAAGTACCTTGTTTGGAAGGGGACGAAAAGATTCATTTCAAACATTTTTATAAAAATTAAAACAAGGTAATAAATGACTTGAATCCATAGTCTATTAAATATGGAAAATGTTTTGAAATAATTTTGTAAGAAACACGAATGTGGATGATAAAGAGGTCCCAGTAAATACTCAGGTATAAACAACCTTGGATAATAAAGAGATTGTAAAATTAACCTTTACCATGTACTTTTCCTTAGTAGAGGGTAGGTTTAACTCTTATATAATGGTTAAATTATTGTTATTAAATTATAAAAGAACCAAATACATAAATATGATATCATATATGATCCTATAATATTTATTTTTTACTAACATTTCAGTAGTATCATTGTTTCCGGTGTTAACTGAGTCATTTTCCTTTATATGTTTTATATGTAAGTCATGTTTTTTATAGATAGGATGTAATTAATTCATATGTATAATGATATTAATTTGCTTAAACATTACTTTTAATCATCAAATGAAAATTATTCTTGAATGGTTAAGATGGGGAATGAAATCTCATCGCGTCATGGAGACGGTAAGCCGTACGTACGAACGTGCGAAAATATCATTCTATTGATAGTGAAATAATTTGTAATTAAATGGTATATTATATATACATTATAATTGAGATTTTATAATTATTAGTTACATCAATTATACACATTATTATACCCATACAAATAATAAAGTGTTGAATAACTAACTACACCTCGACGTGGAGACGGTAAGCCGTATGTACACACGTACGATTAATTTTTCATTTATAGGATGGAGAGGATAACGAATATGGTTGTACCATATTTATAATAACATCTAAGTATGTATAAGGTACTAGATTTATTATTTTAGTATGGAAGCAACAAAGAAATAGGAATGGAAGAAGAAAAGAACTTCGAAAGAGGTGATGAAATAATTACCTCTTCTTCGGATTCCTTCTTTTGATTTGAACAAAAGGCCTCATTAGGTAAGATTTAGGATAAAATTAAGGCCTCTAGGTTGAAGGGAGGGTATTTGGGAGGATATTTGAGTAGGGTTAGTCCAAGCCAAATGGTTTTGGAGGTGTGAATTTGAGAGAAGGGAAATACCCTTTTATAAGAGAGGTGAGGGGAACTTTATGAAGAGCTTGAAATATTATTTTTTTTATAAAATAATTTTTGGTTTATAATAGCTCCAAATGAATTTATTACGAGGATAAGGTGGATAAGGGTCGAAAAACTCTCAACCAATAGGGTTTATACAAGTTTAGGTCACCATATTAACCTTATTTTTTTGATTTAACTCTTAGATAAATAGTTTAATTTTTACCACGTATTCTTGTATTATTATAATACATGGTTAATAAACATACTATAAAATGCCAAGATAACCTCAAGTGGTTAATTAATGAAATATCTACCATTATATAAGTCCTTTTTATGAACCTTATATTTTTTGGACAATTATATAATTTAATAAAATAGTATTTGTTTTAAAAACCCATTTATGTCAATTTTGACACTATTTAGTATTTGGTTTTTTTGAAAGTCATAAAAATATGATTTCTTCAAAAAAATACATTGAATCAACCCTAATATGTCATATTAACCTAAAAAATTCGTGGAATGAATCAAAAGTTTCAATTTACATTTATTTTAATATTTATAATATTAATTATTTTAATCTTTCATTAATAAGGTAATTACTACATCATCATAGTGCCATAAATAAATTTAATTATTTAATGTATATAAATTAAAATTAAAGGACAATGATTTAGGAACTATATTTATATTTTCTATTAATATTTATAGTTTAATTTATCTTATGTGTAACCATATATTAAAAATGGTTTAGTTATTAAAATTTGAATTTAACACTTTTAGCTATTCTTTAAATAAAATTTAATAAATGTCATAATCTAGTTCAAATGTATCAAAAAGGATCATAATTTTTTCCTATGGTTTATTTTGGTCTAAATTCACTTATCCAATATAATTAGGACATGTGTTAGAGTAATTATAACATCATTTTACCTTTAATTACCATATTTACTTTTAACTATGGTAAATAAAATTCAAAAGTTACTATTCACCAAAAAAATATTTTTATCCTATTGAACCAAATTTTAAATACTGATGTCAGCTGTGTATCCTTTATTTTTTAAATTCAATTCATAGAAGCTGTAAAATTACGTTTTATGAAAATTTTCAAATATGCCCAGAAGGTGGGTAAAAGATGTTAAATAGTTCAATAAAATTATATATATATATATAATATTATTATAAAATGACTCCAATAAATTACATTGGAGTAATATAGGTATTATGTATCAATTTTGAATTTAAAATAAATTTAAATAAAAATATTAATTATTTAAATTAAAAGTCGGTTTTAAAAAATAGAGTGTTTTTCACTATTCATAAAAAATTTAATGTTTTTAGAAAAATACTAAAAATTCACCCTAAGATAATTTTGATATTCTAAATTAAAAAATGATGTCTATTTTACTAAATTTAAATCATATGAGTTACATTAATTAATTTAAAATTAATTCCCGTTGTCAAAACCAGAAAGCGGGTTTTTAAGAAGTAAAAACTATCAAAAGATAGACTTGTGTTTATGTCTAATTTAAATGTCAAATTATTTAAAATTAACTACATTATAATAAATCATAAAAATATAATCAAATTATACTTTAAAACCTCTCAAATTCATAAACTAACACTATAAATTATTTTGATTAAAAAATTTATTTTCAATTAAAATTTATTATTTGTCACTATTCATCAAAATATGAAAGTTATCAGAAAAGTAAGAAAAATTTATCCAAACTAAATTTTTATGTCCTGATTCTAAATTAGAACTTAATTTCATTAAATTGAATATATAAAAGTGTTAAATATTGGATTTAAAATGGGTTCTCCATTAAAAGGAGGAAACACTATATTTTTTGAAAAATACTTCTTTTATCTGAAAAATTGAATTTTTAATTATATTATGTCTAAGAAACACAAAATATGAATGTTAAAATTATATAGGTTATATATTAAATTCAAAATGTTTTTAATACTATTCATATCCGCTTTTTAAATGGATAGTTTGATAGGCCGTGATGTGCTTAAACTCAATGATGCGTGTAGCACAAGCTATTGAATTACTTCAAAAGGATAACATACTATAAAATATTTGGGTGTTACACTTATTCAATTTTTATACTCCGGTGGAATAATCATAAATAAAAAACTAGTAGGAAACTAAATATATACCTGTTATTGAAGCTGACCATTTAATAAGAAAGATTTGATATCTATTTAATAGATTTTATACTACCTATAAGTGGACACAATAAGAAACATGCGTATAAGCTCCAACAATAAAACTAGAGAAAAATTCTCTTAGAAATATACCCCTTAAACATGAGAGGACGACTTATTAACTAGTTTATATTTGTTCCTTACAACCTCTCCTTCACCATTTATCTTTTTCCTAAATACCAATTTCTTTCCAGTGAAATTTTTATTATTGGATCTTAGGAAAATGTCCCATGTAAAATTCATTTCGATTTGATTTAGATTATCATAAATTGTATCAATACACTCCTCGTGTATAAATGTTTATGACACAGATTTTGGTTCAACCTGAGATACGAGTGAGTTATGATTTTCAAAGCTCAACCTTCTATTAGTTAGTTCTGTTATGTGTTTATAAAATTCAATTTTCCTTTATTCTATACAAGTCTATATTATTCTACAATTATATTGTCTATATTAATATATTTCTATAGACTTTGAAACATCTTTCTATCTCTCTAAAAAAAATCCATTTTCACCATCATTTAGGTCATAATTCACATCAACTATTAGTGGCATGAACTTTACATGTTTTTCACTATTCTACCCAGTTTTCTGATTTATGATTTCACCAATTTCTTCAACAATTGATAAATTTGGTACATTATTTTTTTGTTTATTTAAAATTATTTTCACATAATAATAGTAAACCACCTTTTTAATTATTTTATTCTAACATATGTATCATTTTCTATTAGATAGGTACCCAAGAAAGACACAATCCTTAGCTCTTTCATCAAATTTCACCACATATAGGTCATTGATTTTGTTGAGGTAAGGGATTGTAGAAACCCTAAAATAAAGAGCTATAGTCTTAATTTTATACCAAATTTAAAATAATTTTAGATTTTATTTTGGCCTAAAAAATAATTAATTTTGAATGTGCACAATAGTGTACACCGCTTCTCTAAAAAAGAACATTTATCTTTTAAATTTGGGAAGAATTATTCTCCTTATTTCCTCAATTATTCTATTCTTTCACTTATAAAACCTATTAAATTGGGGTGTGTAAAGAGCTCTATATTTATGTTTAATACCATAATTTACAAGGTAATATTCAAATGTATTTCAAGTGTGGTCCTTCCTATTATCATTTCTTAATTTCTTGATGTGAATTCGAAACACTCTTTCAACTTATCTTCTACAAATCATGGACATGTTCACTTCCTATGAATTATGATTTAAAAATAAAACTTTTTTCATTTTTTTATAATAATCAATGATCATGATAAATTAAAATTCATCTATAATGTATTTGTGTCTCATGGGTCCACAAAAATCTGATTGAACCATTTAAGGAGGCCTTGATTACTGTTTATATAATATTTCATTCCTTCCTTTAATCATTTTCCATTTCCAACAGGTTATAAAAACCAGATCTTTATATTGTCTTAATTGGGTAAGATCAATCACAATTTTTTTTATATTTAACATGTATTATTTTCTCCAATGTGGAAATGTCTTCTCTACTAATTATTATTTTCTTCTCCTCCTATAAGGTTTTAGAAATTTCTAGGATCTCTTATATGAAATAAATTCTCACCGATTCTTTCTATTTTTTGTTCATTTTTCCATATTTTATGGATTTTTTGAGATATAAATTTTTATTTAATGTCACCTCATTACCTTAATCACAAAGTTAACTTAAACTAAAAATATTATCTATGATCTGATCAACAAACAATATATCTTTTGACATAAACTTGTTGTACGCGATTCCAACTATTCTAGTGCCTTTTATTTTCTGTGAGATCTCATTGAAAAAGTTACTAAACCACCACCATGTTGTTTTATATTTTTCATAATCTTTATATTTGATTACATGTGTGATGATCATACATTTTCAAGTATCCATGTCTTTTTCCTTTTACTTTGTTCGAGTGCTACCTCTACAATCAATGAATTTTTAATATTAAACCTATTTGATGTATTATTTTATTTTAAAATATTTTATTGTTGATCTAGAATAATGGTCATACTCTCTTCTATATAATAACCATGTCATTTTGGTAAGGTATACCTACTATACTATAATATATAGTTTGAACTTAGTTTGTTCCATGGGATAAACATATTATACCAAAAAAATACGTTTTCAACATAGACACCACAACCCCAATAATAGCCTCTTAAACTAGTTCTTATAATAGATTGTTGAGCTGGTCCCTTGAAATATACTTGTAATTTTTCTAAAGAATAATCCATACTTTAATTGGTTTTTAGAGTAATTCCTTCTATTGAATATTATTAATTCCCTTTGGTATGTAATTATTTTCTCATGGTTTTTCTCAACATAGGTTTTCCCAGTTTGGAATTTATAACATACATTTTTTGATGAGACAGATTTAATATTTTCAAAAATTATGTCACGACCCCCTCCCACCAATGATTCCACTCCTGGGATGGCAATGGTGAAAGGGAGATAATGACCCCCGAGTCTTGCCTCCAGTAGTCCCTGGGGTGGAGACTAGCACCAAGGGTATGAGTTTTCACAAATATGGGAGGCATTACCCTTTTTATTATTTAAGATCGGGAAATAGGACAAGTCAACCACCAAAAAGGAAAAGAACAAGAGTATAGAAATAAAACCAAACCAAACCCACATGCATGTTTAAATAGTTATGAAATAAGGTACAAGTACAAGAAATCTCAAAAAGTACAATACCAAAAGAAACAAGAGTACAACAAACTGTAAAAACTCCAACTGTCCAAACTAGTAGGGTCCCACACGACCATGGTAGTCCTCCTGGAAACATGAAAGTAAACGTAGGATGAGCATACAAATATACTCATTAGGGAAACCTAAAGCTCTTGTGCACAAGTGGGGAGACATCCTAATATCCCGTGAGAACAACAGAAGAAACCAAAAACCTATCAAGGAATTCTATCCACCCAACCTCACCAGCCACGCTCACCAAAACACAAAACAACAGGTAGTAGTAGTTTATATAAGAATAAGAGTATAGGGTACCTTGCACTATTTCCCACTAGTTAGCTGCTCTTCCTAACGGTGAATGTCCTGAATCTACCACAATCTTCCCGCCCGCACACACCTGGGCCTCAAGAACCACATATCCCACCCGCACCCACCTGGGCCTCACAATCACGTATCCCACCCGCACACACCTGGGCCTCACCACCACGTATCCCGCCCGCACACACCTAGGCCTCAAAACCACATAACCCGCCCGCACACACCTGGGCCTCACAACCACGTAACCCGCCCGCACACACCTGGGCCTCACAACCACGTAACCCACCCACACACACCTGGGCCTCACAACCACGTAACCCACCCGCACACACCTGGGCCTCATCCCAAAGATTCTTGGGAAATAGTAAACCTGCCCAAAGATCCTTGGGCCAAAACCACCCCAAACGAAACCTACCCGAGAGTCTTGGGTGTAAGGTCGCCTCAAGCCATCACAACCTATGGAAGAAAGAGAAGTAAGGAGCTAGTAACTAAGGGGAAAACACCCTATCCCATGAAATGGGAGTGTTTTGCACTAAGTTATCAATGTGGATGGGGTGAGACAAAACACAAAGGTACATATATATATATAACAAACACACAACCCAACCTATGGCTTCTAAACAGAGAAACTGAGCACGTTCCTCAGCACTTCTATGTCGAAGCATGCATACAAAAAAAACCCCAAACCCATATAGGTTTTCATATTTCAGCAGAAATAGTTTATTAGTTCTTTAACTACTGGGAACAACCAACCAAACTGGATCAAGAATTCACAAAACATATCCTTGCCATCAACAAATCATGTTAGGAAAACACAAGCAACACAAACAAGTCCCTTCTTATTAACCAACCAACCCCATTTATTATTATTAATGTTCTGTTACCAAGCCCCACCATCCATTAACTATTCCAAATTTTATTTATTATTCACAACCCATAGTTCGTTCACACTCAAGCCCATCCCTGCAGCCCCACTGCCAACCATGATAACCACAACCACACCGTACATCATCACACCTAGATACCATTTATCATAGCCCCGCTGCCCATCACTAACACAGCATTCACACCAACCCACAAACAAGCCAACCGCAGCCCTGCTGCTCACCCAATCCACAACAACCCACAAAAAACCCCCATCACATGCCACACATCCAATACAACACCCACATGTTCATTATTCCATTTTGTTCAACCGGGGTGATCACACAAGGGTTCCAGATTTTAAAACATCCAACTTTACGTGATTAACCAAATTTCCACATTCAACAAAGTTTTCATCCACAAAAACGGTCTATAAATATAGGGAAACATTTAATTGCATAAGAAAAGTTCCCTAACGACCGTGATTTTCAGTAGGTAGAATCTGATTCAATTCACAACATAATATCACAGGATATAAAGATAAATATAACAACTTCCCCATCCTTGTTCTTTAACCAGTTATTATCTTCGTTTATTGGTTCAAATGTTTCCCATGAAAACAAGAGAATACCCACCCTTCATGATGCACAATCTCGAGAGATGAAGGTAAGATCCCTGCCTCAACAGGTTCTGATCACAATACTCCCCCGAATTAACTTTAGAAGACGTCCGTCGGCGTCCGTCACTTCTGTCGAGTCACAGAAAAACATCCTCGGGTGGATGTTGGAAGGGAAAGGCTAATAGAAAGACAACGGATCTAAGATCAGAAGTTCCGCCTCGTCGTTACGATCTCGTGGCCACTGACGGATCGTAAATCGGAGCTCGGACGAAGAAGTTATGGAAGAAAAGGAGCCTTCAAGTCTTTTGGGAGAGCTCTGCTCAGAGGAATTGGGAGGATAGGGGTGAGTTGAAAAGGAGGAGGGGACCCCACCTTTTATAGGTGAGAAAAAAAATACACGGTGTGTACTTTATGGTACACGGTGTGTACTCGGCCATTTCACACGGTCACCACACGGCTTCCAACACGGCCTTCAATGCGGCACGCGACCGTTGACTGGTCAACACACGGCTTTCGGGTAACGCATACATGGGGAGGGAATACACGGTGTGTAGTATTAGGTACACGGTATGTACCCATTTATTTCACACGGCAAGGACACGTCTCCAACATGGCACACGACCGTTGACTGGTCAAAACATGGTTTGAGGGTAACCCATACGCAGGGAGGGACTACACGACGTGTAGTTTGGGGTACAGAGTGTGTACCCATTTATTTCACACAGCAAGGACATGGCCTTGAACACAGGGTATACCCGGCGAGGGGGTACATGGCGTGTACTCACACTACATGGCATGTAGTTTCAAAATTCCAGAAAGTGTGGGAAAAGTCCATTTTACCCTCCAGAACACTTCGTGACCTTCTTTTTGACAAAGGAAGAGGCCGGAGAGGTCCGGACCATTACATAAGATACCTCTTAAAACATTCTCATCCTCGAGAATTCAAAAACCAACCCAGAGGAACCCAAAAAGATACCTCTTAGGGTTCTCGTTATAACAGGAACCCAACCAACAACCCTAATCATAGGTGTTAGGAATTCCCTCTCCTATATCGAGATATTATCCACTTTAGGCGGAACTGACTCTCCTGCACGGGTCTAATCGCATCCGCATTAATGGTTATCGATTAAGTATTGGGCCTTACCACTTCTATATATTAGGATTTTCCAACTTACACTGCCCCCAACACCGTACAACCCACACACTTCCCGAACATGTGGTTTGGAGAAAAATTCCATCTCCTATATCGAGATATTATCCGCTTTAGGCAGCACTGACTTGACCGCACGGGTTCAATCGCATCCTCATTAATGCGTCTCGATTAAGAGTCAGGTTTTTCCCTTTCCCCCCACATCCGGACATGCTACACACTTCCAGAGAACAAGGAAACAAAACGTCTCACGATCGACAAGCCAAGCATTGCATATATCCAAGGTACAAAGTATAAAATCAAAACAAAGCTCAGAAGAACAAGGGAAAACATAAGTCAAAACAACTCCGGGTACTGAGTGTGCATCTGGTCCTCCCACTCCCAAGTGCTCTCCTCAAGGCCTCTATGCCTTCACAACACATGAACCAAGGGAATGTTTCATCCACGGAGCACCTTCTCTTTACAATCCTCGATTCTGACTGGTCGTTCCTCAAAGGTCGCGTCGTCTCCCATATCTAACCCTCCCCAGTCGATAATGTGAGAGTCGTCGTGTAAGTATCGACGTAGCTGGGAGACGTGGAAGACGTCATGAACCTTCTCCAACTGAGGTGGCAGGGCTAGCTGATATGCCACCTCGCTGACTCGCCTCAGCACCTCAAAAGGTCCGATGAACCTAGGTGAGAGCTTGCTCCCTTTCCCAAACCTCTGTTGCCCCCGTCGAGGGGAAACCTTCAAGAACACATGATCTCCCACCTCGAACTCCAAGGGCCTCCTCTGATGATCAGCATAAGACTTCTGTCAGTCCTGAGCCGCTTTCATCCTATCACGTACAAGCTAGACTTTCTCTGTGGTTCTATGTACTACCTCTGGCCCAAGAGCACCGGTCTCACCAACCTCTACCCAGCAAATGGGTGAACGACATGGTCTTCCATACAAAGCCTCAAACGGTGCCATGATAATAGTAGAGTTGAAGCTGTTGTTGTAGGAAAACTCTACTAAAGGCAAGTGTCGTACCCATGATCCTCCGAAATCCAGAACGCATGGTTGTAGCATGTCCTCCAATGTCTGGATACTCCGCTCTGTCTGCCCATCAGTCTGGGGGTGGAAAGAAGTGCTAAGGCGTAGATGGGTGCCAAAATATTGCTTTAAACCCCTCCAGACTCGTGAGGTAAACCGAGTATCCCGATCTGAGATGATATTCTTCGGAACTCCATGCAAACTCACCACCTCATCTACATACCTATGTGATAAGGTACTCACCGGGACCGACTCCTTAATTGCTATGAAGTGAGATGATTTCATCAGTCGATCCAACACTACCCAGATAACATCATAACCACCCTGAGCTCTAGGTAGTCTTGTGACGAAGTCCATTGAGATGTCATCCCACTTCCACTCTGGGACATCTAAAGGATGCAACAAACCACTAGGAACGTGGTGTTTAGCCTTCACTTGCTGACACACTAGGCATTTAGCCACAAATTCCGCCACTTCCCGTTTCACCCCGGGCCACCAAAACTGTTCCCTCAGGCCTTGGTACATTTTTGAAACTCATAGATTTACTGCCAAGGCTGAGCTATGGAACTCACGGAGAACTCCCTCACGCATCGCCTCCAGAACAAACAACCTTCCATGGAAACGCATCCGATGTATACTGTCCTCTGACCATCCTTCTGGAGCGTTTCCCTGATCGACACAATCTCGCATTACTTCCGCCTCAGAGTCCCCCCACTGAGACTCTTCCACTTGCTGCAACAAGGAGGACTACACCATCATCTGAAACAAACAGCCTCAAACACATTCTACCCTTGCATCCAAGTGCAAGGAGGACAACTCTCCCATCGATTTCCAAGCATCAGTGGATTCCTGAACCACTTCCTTATGCGACTTCCTGGTCTGGGCACCAGCCACAATGTTGCCCTTACCTTCAGTGTAAGAGATCTCGAAGTCATATTCTTGGAGGAACTCGACCCATCTCCGCTGCCGCAAGTTCAGGTCACGTTGGGAGAAGATATAACGTAGGCTCTTGTGATGTGAGAAGACCACAAAGCGATCTGAAAAGAGGTAATGTCACCACAACTTCAGTGTGAACACTACTACTGCAAGCTCTAGGTCATGGGTGGCATAGTTACGTTCGTGAGGGAGTAACTTCCTGGACCCATAATAGTTCACTCCCTTCTTCTGCATCAGCACGCACCCTAGGAAGTGTAATTCTTGTGTCAAGAACTTACACTTCAACAATTTCCCATAAAGATGGTTGTGTCGAAGGACTTCCAAGAATACCCTAAGATTCTCAACGTGATCCTCCTATGATCTTGAGTAGATCAAGATGTCATCGATAAACACAATGATGAACCAGTCTAGAAACTCTCGGAAGACAAAGTTTATAAGTCCCATGAACATAGCCGGTGCAATCGTAACTCCAAACCGCATCACTACAAACTTGAAGTGCCAATACCTGCACCTAAAAGCTGTCTTCGAGATGTCACTATCCTTTAACCTCAGATGATGATATCCAGATCGTAGATAAATCTTAGAAAACCAAACTGCTCCCCTCAGTTGGTCGAAGAGATCATCTATCCTTGGAAGGGGGTAACAGTTCTTGACCGTTACCTGGTTCAACCTTCGGTAGTCTATGCATATCCTGAGACCACTATCTTCCTTCTTCACAAACAAAACTGGAGCACCCCATGGTGATACGCTGGGTCGAACAAAACCCTTCTCCATCAGATCGTCAGTCTGAATCCGCAACTCCCGCAACTCCGATGGTGCCATCCGATAAGGGGCCATCGAAATCGGACAGGCACCAGACTGTAAGTCTATCCCGAACTCAACGTCACGTCGGGGGGGGGGGGTGGTAGAGTCACAACCTTTTCGGGAAAAACATCGAGGAATTCCCCAACAACCTCCGTGTAAGACCCCGAGATTTTTTGAAAAATATTCTTTTTAATTTTATTGATGTCTTGTGTTGTACGCTACACCAAAAGGAGCTTGCACTACATGAATCTATGAATTGGCTTTCATTACACGCAATCGTGACCTTCCATGATAGCGTGTGTTGTACGCAATACCGAGTTTCACTAAACAATGATATGTTATATAAACTAGCCGTTATGAATAGTAATACCCACTTTTTAAAATTCTATAAATTTTATCGTTCGAAATGGACTTCATTTTTGGATTCAGAATATCAAAATTAGCCTAGGGTGAATTTTTGGTATTTTTCTGAAAACTTTCAATTTTTGATGAATATTGAAAACACTGAGTTACTATTTAAAAACCGACTTTTTATTTAAATAATTATTTATTTTATTTAAATTTATTTTAGGTAAAAATTGATACATAATAAATATATAAGTTCAATTAAATTCATTGTAGTCATTTTATAATAATTTTAGATATATAAAAATTTTATTGAACTTTTCACCGTCTTTTACCCACCTCCTAGGAGAATTAGCAAATTCACATAAAACCTAATTTTACCACTTCTGTGAGTGGAATTTCAAAAATCCGAGAGACACGGTTAATATCAAGGACTAAAATGTGGTTCAATGAGATGAAAATAATTTTTGGTGAATAGTAACTTTTTGCTTTTTTTTACCACGGTTAAAAGTAAATAGGGTAATTAAGGGTAAAAATGATATTATTATTACCCTAACACATGTCATAATTCTATTGGATAAGTGTAATTCGACCAAAAAAAATATTAGGAATAAAATATAACTATTTAGGCCCACTTGGATTAGATTAGGACATTTAATATTATTTTATTTAAAGAATAGTTAAAATAGTTAAAATCAAAGTTTAATAACTAAAACATTTTTAATATGGGGTCATACATAATATAAATTTGACTATAAATATTCATTAGAAAGATAAAAATATTTCCTACATAATGGTATTTTATTTATAATTTTTAGACATTAAATAATTTAATTTATTTATGACACAATGATAATGCAGTAATTATCTCATTAATGAAATATTGACATAATCGATGTTATAAATACTCAAATAAATTTAATTTGAAACTTTTTATGAATTCCAATAATTTTATGGGTTAATATTACATATTATTACTGATTTAATTAACTTTTTTCGAACTAATCTTTCTTTAATGATTTTCACAAAAAACAATTACCAAGTAGTGTCAAAATTGACATAAAATAGTTTTTAAAACAAATATTATATTATTAATTGTTATTTTATTCCTAAAAATCTAAGGTTAGGCCAAAATGACTTAGATAAGGTTATATATATTAATAATAAACAACTTTGGGTTCGTTTGGCTTTTTATAGTAAGTTTATTAACCTTATAGTGTAAGAAAACAAGAAGACACGGTAAAAGTTAAATTATCTAACTTAAAGTTAAATCTAAATGATATGGTTAAAATAGAATCCTAAAATTGTCTAAATTCTATTGGATGAGAGTATTTAGACCGATACCCATATTATCTTCGAAATAAATCAATTTTTAGCGATTAAAAACCGAATATGACTTTATAATAAAATAATATTTTTAGTTTTTTCTAAGGTGCCCCTCTCCTCCCTTATAAAAGGGAACCTCCTCCCTCTCCTCCTCACACCAATTTGAGCCTTCAAGATCGGCCAAACCCTACCCATTTCACTTCCCCAATTCCTTAGAAACCTATTAGAGGTACTGGTCTTCTCAAAAGACCAAATCTAGTTCCTTAAGAGAAAGTTTAAAGGAGGCACTTCGAGAAAGAGGTAATACCTTCTACCGTTTTCTTCAAGTTCCATTCTTCTTCTACTCCCTCTTATTTAGTTGTTTCATTATGAATTAATAACATCAGTATCCCTCATATACTGATATTTTATTATAAATATGAAAAAACTCTATTTCACCTTCTATCCATCCTACGGAAAACAAAATCACCGCGCGTGCGTACGTACGGAATACCGTCTCCACGCCGTGGTGTAAAATGTTTTTCCACCAACACCTTACATGGATGGGTATAATGGTGTAAAGAATAACTATATATGGTTATTATAACATCATACTGAATCTAATATATTATACCATCCACTCCAATTCTATTCAATAATTATGGAACGATATCATCGCCCATGCGTACGTACGGATTAGCATCTCCACGACGTGATGAGATTCATTCTCCATGATAACCATACATGAATGATTATAAAGTTTATGTAATGAATAATAATGAAATATATGAAATAATAATTCTACTTGATTTATATATATATATGTATGTTATCTATTTAGTTTCATTCAATTCAATAAGGAAACGAAAACAACGTTCATGCGTTCATACGGCCTACCGTCTTCATGAACGGTGTATTTAATTCTTTTTATCGATCTATAATATATATGTATATGACAAATATATATTATATATAAATCATTTTTTACATTCTTTAATTATGTAAATCAGGATATAAGTAATAATATCAAGAACGACAAGTCGAAACACATACGATAAATGAAATGATTTTACCCAAAACGCTGCTTTAACATGGAATTTACAAAAGAACGGGTAATATAAAGTCATAAGTAAAACATATATGATATCATAACAATGAATATGATTATGTAATAATTCAATGAAATTATTTAAATCATTATACAGGAGGTTCAGATCCATTCGAATCATATCGGACCTAAGGTAAGGGATAATTATTCCAATCTCATTCTTATCCGAGATTGTTTATTCGTAAGTATTTACTAGGGTTATGATTATTATCCATGTCCATATGTTCTCAAAATGTTTTCATAAAATTTTTACTTTTCTTCCATGTATGTTTAAAGTCATTTTTACCCTTTTCTACTTTTACCACATCGTATGGAAGGAATCTTTCTTTTACGAGGTACTTTTTGACTTTTCCGACAAAAGTATGAGAAGAATGTTTTTTTAACTTATACGGCATGAATGGATTTTTAGAAAATTATTTCCAAGAAGATTCATTTAAAAGTTTTCATGTTTATTTTTAATCAACTGGTTTTAGTTTAAAATTGTATGACATGTTAAGAAAGGAAATTTTTTTTGAAGTAGAAAGGATATTTTCCTCAAGAATGGAGTTCAAGCATTTTATCAAAATTATTTTCAATCTAAGATAATATCGGGTTATGTTTCTATCCCTATTTTTACATTGATTTGATTATGTTATAATGGAATTATGAAGTCATTTTATTTTATATGATTTATTTTATGATGGAATGATGTTTAAAAATCCCATTTTTATTACATGGGTTATGCTATGATGTATGATTTATGATTTTCAGGCACACATAAGAATGGTTTTATTATGAGACGGGTGGGAACTATATCTCCCTCCAATGAATTGGGTAAAGATTTATATCTCATGAGATATACATGGATGGAACAGTAATTTTATCCGGTTCGGTGTTACAGGACTGAAACGGGGAGTGAACTCGATTCAGAAAGGGACTTTGTCCACTAAGATGGTCTTGGAAGCAATGCCTTGGCTACTATGGAAATCATAACATGTGCTGAATGGTTTCCATAATTACATGTTTTATTCCCATTATATTTATCATGGTTGATGTTCCATTATGATATATGCCTTACGTACTTCCACGATTTATGTCTTTGCTCAAGATTTTGATGTTTAAATTTAATGTTCAAGTTTTTGCTTCCAAATGTTTATGGATTGTTTTATGTTATCTATGTTTGCCCTTAATGGGAATTTGAGCTCACCCTTTTTATGTTTTATTTTCCCCAGGAAATAAAGAAAGGTTTTAGGTAAGGAAACAAAAAGGGGAAGATTGTTATGGGAGCTGTTGAAGATATTAAAACATGATTAGAAGTTTATATTCCGAGTTTCCAAAGAGACTAAACTATTATGGTCCTTGTGTGTTTGTTTTTGTTAGGTATTAAGTATTCCACAAAAGTAATGTAATGTCCATGTACGTCAAGTTTAGGGTCTCTAAACTCCGGGACATCCATAATCTCTGTATCAGCTGGAACCACTGATAGCCCGCCTAACAAGGAAAGGAGAGGCTTCCCACGCCGGCTTTCCACCTGATAGCTCCCCTCACCAACAAAAGCTACACGTTTCCCATCCATGTCGGAGAACACGACCCTTCTTCTGAAGCATTCGATAACGAAACTAACAGAAAACAACCAATCGATGCCTAAGATGACTTCATATGGCTACATCTGTAACAGAATAAGGTCCCCACTAGATCGATGTGGTCCTAACATCAGCCCACATCCCCAGAAAACACAAGATACGCTGGTCTGGCCTCCAACCGGTGTACTCAGTACCAGTGGTATGGAAAGTCTCTCTACATCTAGTCCCAAAGCATGGGCTAGACCAGGTGCAACAAAGGAGTGCGAGGCTCCCGAATCGAACAAGGCAGAAACGAGAGTGTTGAACAAACAAATCTTACCTCGCACCACCTCTGGTCCTGCCGGAGCTGTCAACTCTGCTATGTGCAACTGTCTACGCCCAGCTCATCTGCCTCTCTGATGTCGTCCACCTCCCCGACCACACCCTGGTCAAAGTTTCTGAGGAGTACCCTGAGGTCGGCCTCCTCCCGCAATGTATACCCTCAGAGGATCTTGGTCCTGCTGCTACTGGAAGGGCCTCACCAACAACTGGTGCTGCTGAGGTGGGTGCTGAAACTGCCCACCTCCACCGTACTGAGCTCGGGTTGGTCACTGACTCTGAATGTGCCCGAAACCTCCACAAGAAAAACACTTCGGTCCTGGGCTCATAAAAAAGGGACGAGGACCTAAAGATCTGAACTGGAACTGCTGGGGCCTGCTCCCCACTGGCCTGAACCTGGAAGGTCCCGTTGCAGGAGACCTGCTGCTGACTGCCTTCCCCTTCGATGAGCCTGGATGGATCCCCTCACGTGGTGCACCTCCCTGCGAGTGCATCCTCTTTTCAACCTCTGCCTTCTTCTGTACCTCCAAGTACTTCAGAAGGGTGAAGGGGGTGACAACATACTGGAGCGAAGGACGAAGCGCCTCCTCCAAACGTCTCGCCCGAGACTCCTCATCCGGAAAGTGATCCGGAGAAAACCACAGGAGATCCTTGAACTTTATCCCCAAATCTCGTACTGACATACTCCCCTACTAAAGGGAGAGTAACTCCTGCCGTTTATCCGCCTTGATCATGGAAGAAAAAAATTACTCTCGGAATTCCTTCTCAAAGACAGCCCACGAAACCTCTGCCTCTATCCTCTCTCCGAGGTAGAGCATCCCCCACTGTCGTGCCGCACCTCTCAGCTAACTGACTACTAGGGGAACCCAGTACTCCCTCGGAGCACAGATCATGGTAAAATCAACCCCTGGCTCCTCAAGCCACCCCTCCATCTCCGTATCCTAAGTACTACCCTTTTACTTCTTGAGGGTTTTCCACTGGAAAGAATGGAGAGTCTTCTGCCACTGGATATCTTCCTCCTCTCGGTTAATCCTCAACTGATCGACGGCCTGAATCTGCTGGGCCTCGTCCATCTGAGCCACCCGGGGACGACATCCAGGTGCCATAGCTGTACGGTAAATGAAGATCGCCTAATCCCATGTAGTAAGGAAATTTCTCAAGGTTCTATTTTATCAATTTTTATTTCAATTTCTTTCCCAGAACACCCAAATCAAGTAAAACACAGTCATGATTATGCATGTACCTTCCCTAGGGTCTCTACCCTGTAACCAATGTAGTCTCACTTGGTTTTTCGGTAGGCTCAGAGTCCTTGCATCGGATCACGGGGGGCCCTAAAATCCCATGTCCTAGCTGTTCCTCCCAAGCCTATGTCACGCACCAAGATTAACCAACACTGTTTCCCTACCATCCCATGCAATCCTCACTGTGCCTAACTCCAGACTCCATCCTATCTCTGAACCATCATCTATGATACCATTCTATCATGACCCCCTCCCACCAAAGATGCCTCTCCTAAGTTGGAAATGGTGAAATGGAGATAATGACCCCCGAGTCTTGCCTCCAGTAGGCCCTGGGGTGGCGACTAGCACCAAGGGTATGAGTTTTCCCAAATATGGGAGGCATTACCCTTTTTATTATTTAAGATCGGGAAATAGGACAAGTCAACCACCAAAAAGGAAAAGAACTAGTGTATAGAAATAAACCCAAACCAATCCCACATGCATGTTTAAATAGTTCTGAAACAATGTACAAGTACAAGAAAGCTCAAAAAGTACAATACCAAAAGAAACAAGAGTACAGAAAACTGAAACAACTCCAACTATCATGACTAGTAGGGTCCTACACGTCCCTGGTAGTCCTCTTGAAAACCTGAAAGTAAATGTAGGGTGAGCATACAAATATACTCAGTAGGGAAACCTAAAGCTCACATGCACAAGTGGGGGGACATCCTAATGTCCCATGAGAACAACATAAGAAACCAAAAACCTATCAAGGAATTCTATCCACCCAACCTCACCAACCACGCTCACTAAAACACAAAACAATAGGTAATAGTAGTTTATATAAGAACAAGAGTATTGGGTACCCCGCACTATTTCCCACTAGTTAGCTGCTCTTCCCAACGACGAATGTCCTGACGCTACCACACTCTTCCCGCCCGCACACACCTGGGCCTCAAGAACCACACATCCCACCCGCACACACCTGGGCCTCACAATCACATATACCACCCGCACACACCTGGGCCACACCACCACGTATCCTTCCTGCACACACCTGGGCCTGACAACCACGTAACCCGCCTGCACACAACTGGGCCTCACAACCACGTAACCCACCCGCACACACCTGGGCCTCACAACCACGTAACCCGCCCGCACACACCTGGGACTCATCCCGAAGATTCTTAGGAAATAGTAAACCTACCCGAAGAGTCTTAGGACACAACCACCCCAAACGAAACCTACCCGAGAGTCTTGGGTGTAAGGTCGCCTCAAGCCATCACAGCCTATGGAAGAAGGAGCAGGAAGGAGATAGTAACTAAAGGGAAAACACCCTCTCGCATGAAATGGGAGTGTTTGGAACTAAGTGCTCAACGTGGTTGGGGTGCGACAAAACACAAAGATACAGATATATATATGTATAACAAACACACAACCCAACCTATGGCTTCTAAATAGAGAAACTGAGCACGTTCCTCGACACTGCTATGTCGAAGCATGCATACAAAAAACAACCCCAACCCCATATAGGTTTTCATGTTTCAACAGAAATAGTTTATTAGTTCCTTAATTACTAGGCACAACCAACCAAACTGGATTAAGCATTCATAAAACATATCCCTTCCATCCACAAATCAAGTTAGGAAAACACAAGCAACACAAACAATTCCATTCTTATTAACCAACCAACCCCATTGATTATTATTCATGTTCCGTTACCAAGCCCCACCATCCATTAACTCTTCCATATTTTATTTATTATTCACAACCCATAGTTCTTTCACACTCAAGCCCATCCTTGCAGCCCCGCTGCCCACCACGATAACCACAACCACACCATACATCATCACCCCTTGATACCATTTATCACAACCCCGCTTCCCATCACTAACATAGCATTCACACCAACCCACAAAAAATCCAACCGCAGCCCTGCTGCTCACCCGATCCACAACAACCCACAAAACACCCCCATCACATGATACACATCCAAGCCAACACCCACATGTTCATTACTTCATTTTGTTCAATCGGGGTGATCACACAAGGGTTCCAGATTTTAAAACAGCCAACTTTACGTGATTAACCAAATTTACACATTCAACGAAGTTTCCATCCAAAAAAATGGTCTAGAAAGACAGGGAAACATTTAATTGCATAAGAAAAGGCCCCCAACGACTGAGATTTTCAGTAGGAAGAATCTGATTCAATTCACAACATAATATCACAGGATATAAAGATAAACATAACAACTTCCCCTTCCCCGTTCTTTAACCAGTTATTATCTTCGTTTATTGGTTCAACCGTTTCCAATGAAAAAAAGAGAATAACCTCCCCGAATGATGCACAATATAGAGAGACGAAGGTAATATCCCTATATCAAGAGGTTCTGATCACAACGCTCCCCTGGATCAACTTTAGAAGACGTCCGTCGGCGTCTGTCACTTCTGTCGAGTCTCGAAAAAACCTCCTCGGGTGGAATTTGGAAAGGAAAGGCCAGAGGGAAGACAACGAATCCAAGCTCCAAAGTTTCACCTCATCATTACGATCCCGTGGCCGCTGACGGATCTTAAATCGGAGCTCGGACGAAGAAGTTATGGAATAAAAGGATCCTTTGAGTCTCTTGGGAGAGATCTGCTCAAGGGAATGGAGAGGAGAGGGGTAAGTTGAAAAGGAGGAGGGAACCCATCCTTTTATAGGCAAGAAAAACAAAATTACACGGTGTGTACTTTATGGTACATGTCGTGTACTCGGCCATTTCACACGGTCACTACACGACTTCCAACACGGCCTTTAACGCGGCACACGACCGTTGACTGGTCAACACACGACTTGAGGGTAACGCATAAGCGGGGAGGGACTACACGGCGTGTAGTATTGGGTACACAGAGTGTACCCATTTATTTCACACAACAAGTACATGACTCCAACATGGCACACGTCCATTAACTGGTCAACACACGGTTTGAGGGTAACGCGTACACAGGGAGGGACTACACGACGTGTAGTTTGGGGTACACAGAGTGTACCCATTTATTTCACACGGCAAGGAAATGACCTTGAACACGGGGTATACCCGGCGAGGGGGTACACAGCGTGTACTCACACTACACGACGTGTAGTTTCAAAATTTTGGAAAGTGTGGGAAAAGTCCATTTTACCCTCCAGAACACTTCGTGACCTTCTTTTTGACAAAGGAAATGGACGGAGAGGTCCGGGCCATTACAAAATATAAGTGAATATTTTACCTAATTTGATGCACAATCATTCTTAGTACCCTATGATGACTCCAACTTTACTTTAACAGTTTTCTAAAAGTTACTATTCATCTTTCCAAGAATTCTCCATCCATAACATGCTTTAATTCACCATGGTTAATAAATTCTTCTTATTTAACCAACTGCTTGTCAGATTATTTTATGATTGTTTGTTTCTCAACCAAATTAACTCTTAGGATTTTGATTTCATTTAGATAATCAATCTCCCTACTATGAAAATAATCTTAACCTTTCTTAAGTTTACTAAGTTATTTCATGAGAGATTTAATTTCTTTATTATGTTGTAAGTTTCTTTCAAAGAACACTTCAAGTTTAGTTTTCAATATATTCTAAATATAGGTTTTTTCTTACTATTATTAGTTACTACTTGAGGTTTCATAAACACTTTTAACATGTTCCAGAAATTTTTATGTTTCTTAGAACAATATTTTTCAGAATCACTTCTTGAGGGAGAATTGTCTTCTTCCTCTTTACTAACATCATTCTCTTCTTTCTTCCCTGAAAATTTATTATGAATTCCTTATATTTATCATACGTTTGGAAAATATTTTTTATTTATTAGCTGATTATTTTATCTATCCAATTCATCATAATACACTAAAATCTTCTTTCTTCTTGGGTGTTCAATTGCAAAGTTACCAACTCCTCTAAAATTAAAGAATTTGAGTGGGATTTTCCCCTTATATTTTACCTTACCCCCATTAATTTTTTAAGAGATAAAATCGATAACCATTTTAAGAATCTTATCACTCTCATTATCTTTTCAAATTAAAATACATATTCAAACTCTTCTTATTTAATTTTAAACTTAATAATTTATTTAAAATCCATCTCCTATTTATCCTTCATTTTGAAAATTGTTGTTTTTATCATTTCATTGTTCAAAGGTTCACTGTTTAATTCTTGAAGAGTGATGTATTTTCAATATTATATAGAATAAATATTGATTTCAAATTCATCTGGAAAGTTTCTCAGATATTTTTTGACTATAGGTGAATCATAAATATTGTCTCTAAATCCTATGATATGGATAAATAAATCATTAATCTTGGTGAAATAGTCATCCATAATTTCATATTCTTTTATTATGATATCTTTGAATTTAGCCTTCCAAATTTGAAATTTGTCTTATTTGATTTTGATGTTTCCCTCATAAATATTCCCAATCTTGTCACATGTTTCTTTATCTTCATGTAATCCCATAAATTTGGTGCATAATTTTCTTAAAAGGATGAATATATATCATTTATGGACATCCCACATATATAAATATTTCTATTATTAATAAATGTCATAGAACCATCTCTTCAAATTAGTAGATAACCCACATTGACAATATAACTCACTTCTAACACTTACAATAGAAGATATGGAAGCATCCAATTATTTATATCATGAAGGTTCCTTTCATCCAAAAAGGGAACATATTTTCTATTTACAGAACTCTAATTCTCCATGATTATCCTTATACGAAAAGAATATTATGGGAACCTGGTTTGATTTGATACCACTTATAGAGCCCAAATCCCACGAGGGTATTGCTAAGGCGAGTGTGTGTGTGGGGAGTGAATAAATGGAACTAATTTATTTTTATGAATCCTATTTTAAATTTAACTTCTATGATCGGTTAATGTTTATATTATCTTATTGAAACAATCATCCTCACTTGTATGTAATAATAGTAAATAAACATTACCCATATAAAATTTTACAAGGTTTAACATTTGTGTGAGATCCTAATTATTATCATGATAAACCTTTATTTGATTAATGGATTTTATTATCATTATAATTTAGAGGGATTAAAAATTCCTAACTATTAGAAGACAAAGTTTGATAAGGTTTCATCCACTTCTTTATCTTAGAAGGCATCACCCACTTATAACAACCCTAACTCCAATAACCCAGAGTTGGTGTCTATTTTATTACATTAGCTTATATTCAAAGGATATAACACCAAATGATAGATCAATTTATTAGTATTATAAAACCATACACATATATGAATTGTATTTTGAATTTTGGATAAAATATAAAACAAAAGAAATTTAAATGCTCAGCATCGTTGAAACTCATTCTAATAATTCATCTTCATATCCCGGGGAAAAGAAACAAAATGATGGTGAGATAAAATACTCATTAAGGGTTAAATAAAATAGAAGCTATCATGATTAAATAAGTCATAATAAACATGTAAAGTTAAATAATTTAAAACAAATTCCATTTAAACAATAAATTGAGCATGAAATTCATCAATGAAAAATATCAAGGCAGTAATCTCATAGATAATGACTAAATTCTCAATAAAGTAAATGCATAATTATTAGACGTCATGATCTCAATTCTCAAAGATACCTATGTTTTCAATAAATATCATAAGATAGTCTAGAAATATGGGTTGGAACCCATTTAATTTATCCAACAGATTTTTTCATGAGACTTATTGATGCATCGATGGGCTATCTATAACCAGGCCCCACCCATAATTACATGTCCAATGTATTCCTCATATATTGAATGATTAATTCCATTAATAGAAAATATGAATTATAAAAAAATATCATTATTGAGATAAGAATACATATTTATAATTATTTCTCCAATAAATCAAATCACCATATGTAGAAATAATATAAAATTTAGGAAATTAACATATCCATGATATAATGAATATGGATATTTAAGATACATGTAATTCCCAATGAGAAATGATCATAAAAAATTGAATATTTCAAGGATGGTATCATTTAAACATATCCTTATTGAATCATAAGTGAAATAAATGGTTTATTTCATTAATGAATATAAATACCATAAAAATATTAAAACATTCCTAAGGAAATAACCTTTCAATTTTAAAATAACTTATTTAAAAAAAGATTCACAAACATAAATGAAATTTTTTTTATTTGAAAATAAAATTATAAATTTGTAAAATAAGTTTCAAAGAAAACATTATTTATGATGGTAAAAAAATAAATTCATTATTTTTATGTTAAAAAATAGTCCTTTCATACTTTGGTAAGAAAGGTACAATATTCCAAAAATGAAAAAAGATTCATTTTATACCATTTTGTAAAAAATAAAATATGGGTGATAATGTTATTTTATAAATAATTATTGAATATTAAAAAAAATTTGAGAAAAATTTAAATAAAATATGTTCATGGAAGAAAAATATACTTGGTAAAAAAGAAATTAGACAATATTTTCCTTAAAAAATTTCTCTGCTTTATTCAAGTTCCAAAGGGAAAAAACTAGAAGAAAATATAGAAACTAATTAAATGAGTAAACATGAAATGAAACCATAGTTATCATGAATAAATATATATTCAAGTTAAATACCTCAAGGGAGAAGTATATAAACCACATAAAAATAAATAGGTGCATAATACCAAACATGTCTCAATGGAGTGGAAATTGAGACAAAATCTCCTACCTCACAGATCCCTTTAGTTGGATATGCTTTAATATACCATATAATGGTTTTAAAAATGTTATTTATTTTGAAAAATCTACATTAATTTTTATAATATCATATATGATCCTCTTATAACATATTATTATCCATTTGGTCATAATATTTCATAAATACCATCATTTCAGGTGTTAACTCTTTAGTGTTCTTATGCATGTTTTGACATGTGAATTCTAATTCTTGTGCATAAGATATAGTTACATAATTTACATAATTATATTAATGTTATAAATATGATTTTTATTAATTGTATATATATATTTAGGATCATTCTTGAATATTGGACATGGAAAATGAATCACATCGCTTCATGGAGACGACATACCGTAAGTATGCACGAGCGACATCATCATTTCCATAATAGTGAATGGGTAAAGAAAAGAAATGATATATTTATTTTAAATAATCAATATAATTTGTTAATTATTATATATATATATATATATATATTCTATCTTTATGAATATACATGCAAGTCAGTGATGAAGAATGAATGACATCAGATCGGGAGCCGGTAGTCTGCAGTACACACGAGCAATGATTTTGTTTTCCATTTGATAGAGGAGGAGATGGGTAAATATTATTCCATAAATATAATAAAATATTAATTTATAAGAGATGTTGGTCTTATTATATTGAAATTTTTATGATATACTGATATTGGTAAATGAATAAGTAAAATGAAAAAGATTCGTTAAGATGATTACATTCTCTTAAAGATACCTCATTTGTATCTCTTATTTAGGGCCTTAGAATTGGTCTTTTGGGAATAAGGGTAGATATAGAATATGGATAATTATGTCAGGAATGGATTTTGGTAGGGTTTGGTTGATCTATATTCTTCAAATTGGTGTAAATAAGAGAGGGAAGGAGTGTCCTTTTATAAGTGGGGGAGAGGAAACACTTGGAATTTTCAAAAAGAATAAAATACATGTATGTGTTACTCTGAAAAATGGATAAAAAATGGACCATTTATGAATATTATATGATATAGGTTCTAAATATAACCAATAAATAGAAATTATAAATGTTTTTAGGTAATATTAACCCTTATATATTTATTTTAACCCTTGGTAAACCTATTTTTAACCTTAACCATAATGACAATTTTTTACTATTTTACTATTTATAAGGTAAGAAAAGAAAGCGGAATCATTAAAATATTTAGCTATGATTAATAAAAATATGTAATCCATTTTATAAAATTCATACCATATAAGTTCTATAATTTAATTTAAATTTAAACCCGTAAAACACGATGAAAAATAATTTTTTATAAAAATGACTTTTTATGAATGAAAATGTTTTTATACTATATACCAGTATAATATTAATTTAAAGACCACAATTGTATTATAAATATTATAATTGAATAATTTTTTCTTTGAAACCATTTATAAAATTTTAAAATTTTTAATCACTTGAAATGAAAACACAAATTTCAATAATAATTGGAGTTTTAACTATTCATTAAAAAATCACACTTTTTAGAAAAATTCAAAAAATTAACCCTAAGATAATTTTGATATGATTATTTAAAAAATTAATTTAATTTTATAGAATAAATTTTCTAAAAGTTATGAAAAATAATAATATTATTCTTCCACAAAAATTAATAAAAATCATTTTTGAAGAGAACAAGTTTTTGAAGAATAAAATGACATTACAAATAATTAATTATTTATCTACTAAAAATTAGTCAATAATTTTTTTGAATATTACCATAATATATATTTTAAAATTTGGTTATTCCTATTTCTATCCACCAATTCAATAACTAGATTATAACAATGATATTTAAATAATAGTATATTGTTGTTTTTTTAAGCTCGGTGTTGCGTGTTGTATACTTTATCAGATATAATGTTATTTTAATTTATTGTGATATCAAATTCTTCCCTCCTACAAAAATATCATCCTAAAAATTTTCATGAGTATTACCTTTTAAAAAAATGATGGTGGTTCTTCTTCATAAAATCCTTTAGTTCCAACATTGCTTCCTTCATTTTATGATTTCTCCAAAGTACATTTACCATCTAATTTGTATGATTCGTAAACACTTTATCTAGTGTCAATAATCGGAATAGTATATTAATAGTACGATATATTAGTTTCCAATTCTATTTCTTCATATTTTATCACATGTGTTGGGTCTGACATGTATATCCTTAATAAAGAGATATGGAACACATCCTTTATTTTAGAGAGGCTCTATGGAATTTCCAAATAGTAGGCCATAGCTCCAATTATTTCCATAATTTAAAAAGTAATGATGTTACTTGGGATAATTTTTTACTTCTTACTAAACCTTATTACACTCTTCCATGGATATACCTCCAAAAAATTGTGATATCACTATAACAACCTGATATTTTAAAAGAAGGAAATTTTGTTCAATGACATAAATGACACACAATACTAAACTCAAATTAGAATGTAACTCCATGATAGTTTATGATATAATTATTTTTAAATATATTTAAACTTTTTTATGACACACAATACTATGTAGCGGTGGTTAAAACTGCAGCTAAACGTATTTTTTTTACGTTTTGCGGCTGTTTTCACAGTTTAGCGGCGGTTTAAACCACCGCCAAATGTAGCCCAGAATTTTTTTTTTCTTCCGCTGCACCACTGCCCTGAAAGAGAAATCAAAACAGAAATACCATATATTTTCATATCTATATAGATAATACCATTAACATATCAAAATAAGCAAGTGGAATATATCTAACCCCATAATACAAGTCATATATCCTAACCAGGGGTAATAGATCCCACTCTATAAAACCAAATAATTACTTACCACTGATCCCCCAAAACATAAATGCTAGAGAAAAGTGGTGCACAAAAGCTTTAATATTCATCCAAATATCTAGTATACAAATAAAAAATTCCTTACTCTGTCATACCCATAAATTTCACCGACATCATTAAAGAATAAAAAATAACTCAAGAAGTTTCATAGATCTATAAACCCGACATATGATTTTGAAATTTTCTTCTTTGAGTCTTCTTTAAAAAAGTAAAACAAAACGCCCATTACATCGACTCAATTCCTTCATGCTTTAGTGGAATTTATATCATACCCTTATTTAGTGATATTACAGTCAATAGAATATGAAATAAAATAAGTACCATGGAATTAGAAAATAATTGTAACATAAGTGATGAAAAAAACCATCATTAATCACCAAAAATCAAAGTGGTTTAAGGAGGAAAGTGGATGAGAAGAGTATTTAAACCTCTACTTGATCATACATCTCGACGTTGAATAATCTAGAAGAAAATTTCTAATTTAAAACACCCAAAATGACTATCCTGCCATTATTTTCTAAATTTTTGAAAAACCATGTGGCATAATTTTTTTGAAATACTCTTAACATAAACATATCCTCAAAGATGAATCTTGAATATCATCTATCTGTTTCACAATGTTTGTATCCCTTATGCATTATCATTATGTATCTGCATGAAATTTTCATATTACCTATTTTAACCATTATGAATTCCCATATTGATTTCTATATATCATATGGTAGATCAAGACATAATAAATTTTTTAGAATAAGTGGATGACTATTATGTACCAAATTCTTAATCTTATGCACAAATATTTGACAATGTTAGTGACGTTTATATAACATTGTGTAACCAAGAGTAACTTTTACATGTCCCTACACTTTACCATTTTATGAATCTTAACTTTTTTAAATGATCCTTACATATAATAAGTGACCTAGGGAAAACCTTATGTATTCCAAAACATATCCATATTCTTAGTCTCACATAAGAGAGTGAACATTACATTTATAGGGTGAATTTTATACATTGAGGGCATTACAATTTTTCTAGAATAGATTGACCACTATATATAAACTATGGTGAACCAGATGACCCTTACATATCACACTTTTTTAAATATGTTACCTTTATATATTATGTTGTTACCATTATGTATTCATTGTGACTTAAAAAATTATATTATTATTATTAATGGAAGGGCCATTAAATAATAGAGTACATTTATATATCGTATAAGACCACCCCAATATATATAGGGTAACCACAACATATCTGGCATGGAAAAAATTTCAAAAAATATGAACCTTACTTATTCACTTAGGTATGTGTATGCATGATTATTTTATATTTCAAACCAACCCTTTAAATGTTTACTTTTACATTTGAAGAGAAATATAAGAGTTTTCAATTATGGTTCTTCCTCTACATTTCTAAATAATTAAACACCCACCATCATATCATAAAAAATCCCAAGTCCACACCCACCTACATGAAGGGCCTCCTAAGCCCTACTCCAATACCCACCATGGATTCAAGATGCCATTCGGGTATCAGATCTTTTCCAAAAAACATATCTTAGTGATTTTATAACATTTGAAATCATATTTCGTGACAAAATTCTACAAGAATACCTGATTTTAGAACTAAAAAAAAATATATGCTGACAAAACCATAGAATACAAGTCATTAAAAAAATCCCACCACAACTATTATAATCCCTAATAAGTCTCCTCACGATTCTTCAATAAAAAATTTAGTCCCTAATCCTTAATTTATGGGACAAATTCTTTGAATCATACTAGTTATATTCATTCTTAAATTTCACCCTAACTATTAAACTATTCAAAACAACTCCATTTCATGCATTTAAATGGTATTTTTTTCTTCAAACTCAATGATCATTCAAAAAATAAAACAGAATTCATTAATATATATTTCAAAAAATACACTCCAATAGTTGATATTGATGGTCTACACCAGTCCGTCACTCACTCAGTGTCACACTTGAGAATCATGAAACCATTGTCATAAAAAAACAACATCTCACACTCGAGAATACATATATAATATATAGAAACATATAATTATGTATGGAAAAGTGTATTATATAAAACCAACATATATGGATGAATCAACTACCCCCTCACCACTAATAAATAGTAAAACCATCTCAACATAAGAGAATATTAATTAGTTCAAATTCAAAATAGTATAACATGTGAAATGCCCCAATTTGTTCTACACATCAACAATGGGTTTAACTCCTAGTCATCCAAAATCTTGACTACCAATTCAAACATAGGACTAAATGGAATTATGTATACCACACTCGAGAAATCAAGACATAAAAAGAAACATCAGAAATCAGTAAAATGCATAAAAGGAAACATGAGAAATCAAGGAAATTTTAGGACATGAAAAAGTTCGGTGGAAACTATGTGACAAAAATGTTACATATACAAACCGATTGTTCCCATATTTTTTTCATCACATGAAAAATAAAACTACTCATGGTACGATGATGCATCGTCACCCTCACCACCTTCATCACCACTTTTTGCTGTCATTTGTAAGAACATTATATTGAAAATTAAACACGGCTGCATATTTATATTAAAACTTTAAACCAATGAAAGTTAGAAAACTAAATATTTTTGATTGTTTGTGATTTACCTGCATACCACCAGTTGATGAACTACCACCGGGGGCATATCTTCTAATATGATGACATATTTCAATCAACTCTTTCTGCAAAGCAGATATCTGATCCCCCTGATGGTGAACTGCATTTCGTAGACAAACAATCTCTTTCTGAGCATATCTGGGTATGGGATGACTAAATCCAGGGGTAGATGCAGCTTCCATCCCTGGTGGCCTGCTAAAAACCTTAGATGGTACGGGTCCCAAACCCATCCTGCGCACTCTACGAGGATGCTCCTTCCCAAGGACTTTTGCAACCGGGTCATCCTGGGAGACTGAGTAGGACTGTGCAGGATTGGCATCCCATAGTTTTTTTAATTTTTACCTATAAATCAAATATCAATATATATTAACACAGTAAAAACTGATAGTAAGTTATTATAATAAAAAAATGACTTCATACCCCAACTTCTTTAGTAGGCTCATTAACAAAACTTCCATCTGATTTCTTGTGAACATCCAACCACAGTTCAGTTAGAGATGCTTCGTTCCCTAAACTCTATGACTGTATTAAGCAAATATAAATCAACAATTCAATATATTAAACAGATAATACTGTCTTATAAATATTTAAACTAATTAAAATATTACCAATGTCGTTCGGCTTCTAGAAAAGATTTTTGAGCCCACAGTGTGAGGGATGACTTTCTTAGCCTGGTTTGAAGCATTATTTATTGAGAGATCCTAAAATAAATAAAATGAAATTTAGTATTAATGTATTCAATTCCATGTACTCTTCATATACATGTATAAATGTAAAATGAGGATAATATAATAATATATATTTCAATACCATCCGCTTCTCATCATGATGTCTGTCAACAAAAACTTTCCACTATTCTTTCGGTACCCCACTGGGCAGCTTCTCATACATTTGTTGCACAGTCAACGAGGAATCTTTGACATCACACCACAATCTCTATTTGAAATCTTTCCACTTGTTACCTAGATTTTTCAACGTCCACTTCCGTGCAGTCACATCAGCAACTGCAAAGTGGAAGAACATATGTATACATAAATTCATTTTGAACATATTAGTAACATGACATTCAATTAAACCATATTGTAATAAATTTACCTTTATTTGAGAATCAAAAACTTCATTTTTCCAGCTTGGAGGAATATTTCTCCAATCATCATATGAAATAGGAATGGAAATAGGCTCCGTTGCCAGCTGGCCTAGAATCTGGCCAAGTAACCCCACGGTGTCATCCGTCGGGACCCCATAAGAATCAAACGGCATGACTATCTTTTCACCAGTCATATTCCAAACATCTTCACTTTTTATGTTTTTCTCCATGGTTGTATTTTTTTCATCTTCAATGAGCAAACAATTAGTATAAAAAAAATGCAATAAATTTATTTAATTAAAATTTGTACCTATGACAGTGACGGTCCAGTACGCCCGTGATGAACTGGAATGGGCGTGTCACTGCCCCACTGCTGAGGCTCCTGAAGGGGGAGTCAAACACTCACCCTCTAATGGGACATCCAAATATGGTGTGAGAGATGGTGCAGGGGGAGATGGTGTAGGAGTGTAGGCAGCTGGTGCCTCAAATGTCATGGGGAGGGAGCCAGATGGATCGTCATCTTCCTCGGAACTAGATGGAATAGAATACCGCTTCTTCCTTGGAATTCCTGTCATTTAATCAAATAAAATTAAGTTCAGAATATATATTTAAAAAAAATTATGCAGAAAAAAAAATTAAAAATGATAATAGATGCGCAGTACTAACATACAAAATATATATAATAATGATAATGAAAGACTGCACAAATGAAACAAGTGGTTGCTGAATAAATAAATAATTGTATATACAATCATTTTACCCTTCAATAATGTCGGTTTCCTACTCCATTGCTTCATCCACTTCATTCATTATTACTAGACTAATATTTTCAATATCATGATGGAAAAATAATCCTGCTTCCTGTTGGTGAATAACTTCAATTTCAGAGGTCAAATTTTCCACTTCATCACCCATATCATACAAATCTCTTTGTATTATTAGAGAAACTACACTCCACCCTTCATCAGAAACATCATTTACATAATATACCATTTTTTCTTGCGATTCTAAGATATATGGATCATGCAGTTCACGATCACCAACATCCATCAAGCAAGAGAAGTTCACAGAAGTAAATTGCAAGGAATCTCTTTTAACACCTCTGATAAAATCGACCCATTTTCATTTGAATAAAACAACCAAAAATTTCCATGGTAGTTTAATTCAATAATATCATGCATATTTCCATAGTATTCCACTTTAGAAAATGTAAATATAACACTATTCTGTGTTTTCAAACCCACTTCTCGATCGACTGTATGAAATATAAATCCATTCACATTATAAGCATCAAAATTTCTAACGTGTTTAAGAGGAACTCTATCAAGAAACTTCAAATATTCTAACACCTCTGCTTTAGTATCAGTATTTATGATCTGAAAAAATAAATATACTTTATTAGATTTATAAAATGTATGTGTCTAACTAATATTGATATTTATTTCAATATTTATGAACTTACACGTCGTGCAAACCATTCTACAAGCTCTTTATTAACAGCTTTCGTTATATCATTCTCATTTCGTGTTCGTCCTCTCATTCGTCTCTTTGTTTGTATCCACAATTCTTCAATAAATGGATCTGCAATTTCACTATTCAAAAGCACATATCTATGTGCCTGCAATAATTCTAATTTAGTCAATGTCACATTTGAGGTCCTCCCAACTAATCGGCTAGTAACAGAAAATATTTTGGATTTCTGATGTATTTGAGATTGAGTCGATGTGTCATCAACATGTCAAACTCAATTAAATCTTGTCTCAATATCATCCAAGTATCGAGAACAAAAGGTTAGACACTCCTTATCCAAATAGCCTTCAGCAATAGAGCCTTCTGGTTGAGCTTTATTTCTCACGTATGATTTCAAATGCCCAAGATATCTGTGAAATAAAATAAACATAATTATTCATTTAATTAAGTACCAAAAATTGTTTACTTAACTAGAAAACATATAAATAAAGTACCTCTCAATTGGATACATCCATCGATAATGAACGGGGCCTCCTAATTTATCTTCTTCAACCAAATGCACAGTTAAATGCCTTATTATAGTAAAAATGACGGAGGAAAGATCATATCCATTGCACAAAGGGTAAATACAAACCTCTCCTGGAGGTTTTCAAGATGAAATGGATTTAGAGATTTCTCACATATTTGTCTAAAAAATGTGCAGAACTGGAGTACAACAGCAGTAATTTTTTCAGGTAATAATGTATGCAATGCCAATAGTAGTAACTGCTGTAACAAAATATGTGAATCGTGACTTTTAAATCCATATAACTTACGATTCTTCAATTCAACACACCTCGATATGTCACTTGAATACCCATCAGATATTTTAACATTATTTAATATTTGAAGGAATGTATCTTTATCCCTAATTTTCATTGCAAAAATTGCTGGAGGATACTTTTCATTCTCATCTAGCCAGAGATCACGTTTTATGTTCATTGCTTGTAAGTCTTTGCGAGCATTGAGATGATCCTTCGAATTTCCACGCTCATTAAGCAATGTGAATATCAAATTATCACATAAATTCTTCTCAATATGCATCACATCAAGATTATTCCATAACAAATTAAATTCCCAATATGGAAGTTTGAAGAATATAATTTTTTTCTTCCATTGTTGCGTTCCTGTTTCGCTTGACGATGCACTTCGGACCCATTTTCCGCTCTCATTAAAATGATGAACCTTCCTAAATTATATTTCAACGTTTTCAAGTTGTGCCAATATTTCAGAACTAGTTAGCAACTTTGGAGGTGGTCTACGATCAATGGAACCATTAAATTTTTATCTGTTCACCCGAAATTTATGAGATGCATCGAGAAATCTTCGATGAAACAAGAAGAACCATTTTCTACTATGAGGTAGCCGTTTGGGCTCAAAATCCAAGTTACAAATGGGACAAGCCAAACCCGTGTAAGTGTTCCAACCAGATAAATTCCCAAGCCCAGGGAAGTCACTAATGGTCCACATTAAAGCATAATGCATTTTGAACATTGTTTTAGAAGAAGCATCAAATGTCTCAACACCGTTGTTCCATAACTCATGCAATTCGTCAATCAAAGGCTGAAAGTATACATCAATATCATTTCCAGGATTTTTTTTAGGAATAATCATCGAAAGGATAAAAGATGTTTGTTTCATACACATCCAAGGAGGCAGATTATAAGGGATCAAAACAACTGGCCAAATTCTATAACTGGTACTCAAAGTCCCAAATGGGTTGAATCCATCGACAGATAATCCCAATCGAACATTGCTAGGATCAGCTGAGAAATCGATATGTATTGAATCAAATGTCTTCCACGATTGAGAATCTTGTGGATGTCTCATTAACCCATCATTGTTATTATCTACAGAATGCCACTTCATGTATTCAGTGGTTTTTGATGACATGAATAATATTTTCAATCAAGGCTTCAAAGTAAAGTAACACAAAACCTTTGTAGGTGTGTTCCTTTTCTTCTTCTCCATGAAATTATGTTCATTCAGACTTTCAACATCACCCTTTTCCTACCATCTAGAAGAAGAATATTTCTTGCAATTCTGTCTACTTGAATTATCTCCCCAATAAATTATACAATCATTGGGACACATATGTATTTTTGTATAATTAAGACCAAGCTTGTTAACAACTTTTTTCATATCATAAAAATATTCTGGGATTTTTTCTTCAGGAAATTCATCACGAATCAATTCCAATATCATGGACATTGCCTTATTTGTAATTCCACATAGACATTTGATATGGTACAACTTCAGCAGAAATGAAAGCTTTGAATATTTCAAACACCCACTATACAACTCTTGATTTCCATCATCATCTAAATCATGAAACACATTTTCCTCAGTGAAGTTTTCTCTTACATTTGGCTCCACAGAATCAAGAGTAGGATCCAATGATATGTTATAATCTTGATCTGCATGTGTTACCGTCTCAAAAACATCACTTCTCACGTTGCAATTTGTAGCACCCTCTTCTGGTTGTTCTGATATGTTTTGATGCTGATAGTGGTGTCTTGCAGTGCCGAATGCATCATTTATGAGGTTTTGCATTTCATTTTCCATTATCGATGAACTTGGGACCTCATTCTGTGGATTAACATCAGTGCTCAATCTTTCTATAACATTCGATTCTCCATGCCAAATCCAACACAAATATTGACCAAGGAATTTCTTCAGTATTAAATGTTCATAAACCTCATCTCTCTTCAACTATGTTCTAATTTTACATTTAGGAAATAGACATTTTATTCTCCCTTCAACGGATCGATTAGAAATTGAAAAATCTAAAAACTCATTCAAACAATTAACATACTGAGGTGTGTTCCTCGGTAATGTGATCTAGCTTTTATCCATGTATATCACAATGTGCCTACACAATAATAAAAATAATTAAAACATATAGTTACTACTAAATAGAGAAATAGATTCATATATACGATAGTGTAACATTACAGAAACATAATATAATAAAGATGAGCCCCTGATCGAAACTCTAGAACCAACCAATTAGAAAATATGGATGAAAATATTTTTCCTCCAAACAATTTGTAGATGTGAACCAACAACAACAGAGGCCACCATTACAGCTAGTATTCCAACATGCTTATCAACAGTCCTTCAAAACCCCTTTATTCCAGATATAAAATTTAAAACCTTATAAAAGCTAACATTATGGAAAATTATAAGAGACATCTATGAAAGACATGCTGAGACATATAATTAAAGCTCAAAATAGTCAATATACCACTCTCCCCACTCATATATCATAATTGAAGTAATTGAACAAGAAATCTGTCCAACTCTTGACAACCCTCAATAATATGCTAAATGAAGGATCAGGTAAGCCTATTGATCAACAAATTACTAAAAATAAATAATATTTCAGCACTACATTTCCAAATGTTTTAGTTTTCCCTAAATCACCGGAACTCCACGATGGTTACCCTAACCTTAAAATCTCGAACTCGGAGTTATTGGAGTCTTCGACACTTTTGAACCTCACACTGGTTTCTCAATTCAAGCTTAGGTGACCTTCCGTTGATGCTTTTTACAGGTTCATATTTGGTTCATGGGATCTGCAGGAACGGGAGGTGGTTGGTTTTCTTGACAGCCGCCATATTATGATCCGATTTGAATCAGAGGTGGACCTCATTCAGGCGTGGTCGAAGGCATCGCGAAGCTTCAACGGTATGAGTTTCATTCTCCTTCGCTAGAATTTCGATCTTTATATGAAGCACGATTCTTCGTCAATGGAAGTTTGGGTCAGTTTACCTAAACTTACGCTTCCTTTTCAAAACCCTGCTATTCTTCAATTGATCGGTAATATGATAAGAAGGTTTCTTTATTCTGATAATCGTACTGCGACTGTGTGTCATCCTGTTAACCCCCGAATATGTGTTGAATTGGATGTGTCTCGACTACCGTTCGAGTTTTTATGGATTACCATCAGTGAGGAGTACAGGTGAAAACAGAAGGTTTTTTATGAGAATTGGATAGATTTTTGCTCCATTTTCAAGTGGCTGGGACATCCCTCGTCGGTCTGCTGTAGGAGAGAAACTTTGGGAAAGCCGAACTTGAAGGTTAAGAAGGCGAAGGGTGGTTACTCATTAAAGAATATTTTAACATATAATTGTGTTTAGTATTCCATTGGAATATTTGAAGCCTATAAGAAACTTGTTATCCCTCATTAAATAAGTGAATCAAACATACATAATGAATGTTGTGACTGAATGATATAATAGAGTGATTGACGAGCTGACTCAAACTATGTCATTAGAGCATGACACATATCATTATTTACGGAGACAATCCATTGGATAAATGGTTTATATTAAAATCATTTTCATTATAGGATAGACTGTAATATGTCATTATAAGAGGTTTATTACAAGAAATATACACGGTTGAATTATCTAAGAGTTTTTGGAAGAACTTTTGAAATAAAAGTTGATGGTGAAAATATAGGCAAGTTAGAAATAAATGGTGGAGATGATATCTTCCAAGGTTATCCACCAAATGTAAGAGAATATCAATTTTATAAAAACCAAATAGGAAATATTGTTGATTCTGTTCATGTGAAAGTGACGGAACACAAAATTAATTTGAACTCTCAAGAATAAGAATGTTCCATAAGTGATGATGATGAATATATTTTTGTGAAACAGAAATGTGAAGTTTCAGAAAATGTTGAATATTCAGAGGGATTTCAAGTTGAAGAGGTTGATTCAGAAAAATTAAGTAATTAATAATAATATTTTTCACTTTATCCATGGATTAATATTCATTTTCTGGTTCTAAATTCCATTTGAGATCATGGAAAATAGATTCAAACTAGAAGAACCTTTAGAAAAACCTCTCATATATCACAGTTTCATCATGTTTAACCAAGAGATGTGCAAGATGAAATGAAATAGAAATGTTGAAGAGAGAGATAGATAGATCAAATAGAAAATAATGATACTTTGGTGTTAGAACCCAATCCCAAAAGGAATAATATTATCAGAATAAAGTGGGTTTTCAAAACAAAAATGAATGAAAAAGGGGAAGTTTTGAAAAATAAATTAGGATTATTGTGTGAAGTCTATTCATAGGTTGGAAGAGTTAACATCGATGAGACATTTTCACCAGCTTCAAGACTTGAAACCATAATAAATTTTCATTACTTTTTAGTATAAATCCATTGAAAGATCTTTGAAATAAATTTATTGGCATCCTTCCTTGGTGATGAATTTAAAGACAAACTCTATATTGAACAACCCTACGATTTCTTTCATAGTGAAGATTAATTTTTTTAGGTTAAATAAGGACTTATATGGTCTAAATAAATATACAATATCCCACTAATCTATTATTAACACATTCTTAATCAAATTGAAATTCAAGAATGGAAGAGTGGATATAAATCTCTACATTATAGATAATAATGAGATTTTTCTCATTGTTATTGTTTATATAGATGATATTATTTTTTCTTGAAATAAAGAATGTGTTTTTTAAGATTTCTATAAATAAATGAAAAATAATTTCAAAATTCATATTCTTGGTGAGATGAGATACTTTTTTCAATTAAAAATATTTCAAAGAAAGGATTGTATATTTTTATATCTAGAGAATTATTCTAATAAAATGATGAAAATTTTTAGAATGGAGGACTTGAATCCAACTTCTACACCAATTTTAGTAGGTACTAAATTGTCTAAGGATGAATAAGGAACGAATGTGGATCTAAGGGAATTCTAGAATCTTATTAGTAGTCTAATATACTTAACAGCTTCAAGACCAGATATTATGTATGTTGTTACTCTTCGTGATTAGTATAAAAGGGCTTCAAAAGTGTCTCATTTCATGGATGGAAATAGAATACATAAATAAATAAATGAAACTTTCAACTATGAATTGAAATATGAAATCAAATGGAATCATGATTTGTTTGGTTATTTAGATGAAGATTGGGAATGATTATTCATAATAGGAAATCGATATCTGGTGGAGCATTCTTTAATGGATAAATATGTTTTTTGGCATTTGGATAAGTGTAATTTTGTAAACAAGAGCACTATTGAATTTGAATATGTTCCTTCCACCCATGCTTCAATAGAACATATGTGGATTAAGACTCAAATAGAAGATTTAAAAGTTGAAGTGCAGTTTCCATTACTAATAGGATGTGATAATAAAATTTCTATTACCCTTTCAATGAACCCAATTCAACATTCAAGATTCATAAACATCTTCATACATTACAATTTATTATAAGAAAAAATAATAATAAATAAATAACTAATATCAAAACAAGAAAAAACTTAGAAATCAAACCTTGTGGTTCGTATAGGTCGCAGGGGAAGCAGGGTTTCCGGGGTCGCAGGGTTTCCGGGGTTGCAGGGGGTCGGGGTCACCGAGGTCGCGGTGTGGCTGGGGTCGTGGGGTCACCAGGGTCGCGGGGAAGCAGGGGTTGCGGGGGGGGGGGGGGGGGGGGGGTAGCGGGGGGCCGGGGTCGCGGGGGAAGTGGGGGACGGAGCGGTCGAGAAACAGGAGGGGGAAGGGTCACGACTGTTAAAAAAATTGTTTCGCGGCAGTTTATTATAAACCGCTGGGAAACCTTTTTTAAAAAAGGTTTAGCAATGGTTCCTAGAACCTCTGCTACAAAACCGCCGCTAAATGGCAATTTTGTTGTAGTGATGAGAGTACCCAATTATTTTCAAAAATACCAAGTGTCTCCTCTCCCCCACTTATAAAAGGACACCCCCTCTCATCCCTGCTTCACACGTTAAAACCTCTTTGATCCATCCAATAACTACTCAAATAAATTCCCAACATCCCTACCCTCATACTATAATGATTATTTTTTTCATAAATACAACCTAGGAAGGGATTAGTGAAAACCAAAAGAGAATACCCAAAGAATGGGTAATGTTCTTCAACGAGTGTGATCATTATATTTTTTATCCACCACCTTAAATTATTATCAAATCATTATGATATAATAAAATCAACATATCACATATTTTTTTCTATTGATTTATAACCATAATTACTTGCATCAAATAGGTTATTAAATCCTCATTTGTGTGTATGGTGGACTACCGCTCTGCGAACATATGTCATTCATTGATCCATTCCCAACTTTCAAGGTTGGGTATGATGATGGATATAAAGTGTATATATATATATATAATATTTATAACATATTTATACCTCTTGAGTCATAATATCATATACATACTTTCACTTTCCATTCTATAGGGGATACAATAACGTCGTTCGTATGTAAGACAGACTATTTCCTCGTGAAGCGATGTGATTCATTTTCTCACCAAAACCATATATGGAAGGTAATAAAGATAAATTCAATGATTATATGTGATATAAAGTAAAACATTATAATATTGATGACATATTTATCATTCTAAAAATATAATATATCATTTTTTTACACTAAAAAGAAGCCAACGTCGTTCGTGTACGTGTTGACTGCTGCCTTTACGAAGCTATGTGCCTCTCTTTACATCACCACACCAAATGGATAATATATATAAGTATATTTAAAGAAATAATATGGTATATATGATATTATTATAGTTATGTTAATATAAAATATTTCTTACCCCATTTCTATAATGATCATTTAAAAACGAAACATTTCTCAAGCATACGTACGACCTACCGTCTCCATGATCATAATGTACTTGATTTTTTATAAGAATATTTCATAATTGGTTTTAAATGTATAATATATATATATATATGATAATTATTTAATTATTTTTATTATGGATATGATATAACTATATTATATTCATAAGTACCTGGAGTTTCATAAACAAGCACACATGAGAAAATAAGTTAATTAACATCCGAAACAATGAAAATAATGAAAGATTATTAACAAACGAGAGATAAGATGTTATAAAGTTATATTATATGATGTTATAAAAATTAATTTGGTTATTTTATAAGTTAATAACATGTTTAAAACCACTATACAAGAGGTTAAATCATGTTCTACCAAAAGGAAGAGTAAGGTAAGGGATTTTCTCGTCTCACATTTATTTTTGTGAGATATATGGCACATTCACCACTTATTTTTATGTTGTGGTGTATATAATTCCCATAAATATATTTTATAATTATTATAATTAAATTTAGGGTTATTTACATATAAATTTTAGGATCTATCTTTCACAGGGTTTACAGTTTCAATGTTACCAAAGCGGTAAGGGATATTTGTCTCAATTTGTCCTCTTTGAGACGTATGTTATGATATACGTCTGTCTTCTTATATGAAAAGTATATTATTCCCTTTTGACATGTTATTTCATGAATATTTTTTTTCATGATATTATAAGTTTAATTTAATGTTATTATTTCATGGGGATTACAATTCAAAGTTACCAAAGTAGTAAGAGTCTTATATTACAATCTCATAGTTTATTACGATTATTTATGATTATGATTCCAATGATGAGATCTTATGATCCATCTATCAATAAACTCATTAATTTTCACATAATTTAGTTATTCATGATATTTAAAAGTAATAGTACTATTTTCTTACTCTTTGTTACTAAAAATAACTGATAATTTTTTTTAAGTAAATATGACTTTATTTATCCCCTTGGTTAGAAATCTATTTTATTCCAAAATAATGTTTTATAAAAATGTTTTCATAAATGTTTTATTATTACCCTATTATTTTTAAAAATACGTTTTTAACCATTTTTTTACCTTTTTACAATTTAAAAAAAAATCAATCTTCATGTTGTTTTCCAAACAATTCCCATTTGTCTTTTATCAAAAATGTGAAAGGAACGTTCTTGTCATTTTTTGAACAAGGAAAATTTCTAAATTTTTTGAAATGAAAAAGTAATTTTATTTTAACTTTTCAAAAATATACATAATTAACCACCTTTATTTCTTTGAATATTTATATCTATGGTTATAAGGATGTTTTTATAGAAACTGTTATATTAATATTCTGAAACTTATTTGTTTTTAAAAGTAGTTTTCAAAGAAAATGATATTCAAAATGTTTTATGTTTTAAAAAGAGATTTTCAAAAATTAAATGGATATTTTCCAAAATAATATTTTTAATTTAATTTTAATTACATTTAAATTAATCAAAGTCAACAACCCTTGTAGTTACTTATCCTCTGCTGGGTTATTTTGTATTGATACCATCCTAATTCTTTATCTGGATGGAATAAGATTATTTCAAATATATTGTTATAAAACAATTTATATTACATGTTTTAATAATTTTTTAAAGATATTTTTATGGAATCCATTTATTTTCCATGAATTAATAAATTTATTAAAGGAATACTGAGTTTTTTTATGATTTTTGCGATGATGTTTAAGCTCTATTCACTTCATTTATTATTCTTGAACATCTTATACGATGTGGTGGCCTAGAAAGAAATGGGTGATATCATTAAAAATTATATTATGGGGTGGCCCATATTTCTCTAGGTTATCCCATTACATATTACAGGATGGGTTGGACCATATAGTGTTAGGTGAGCCCATTATATCTTATACTATTGGTGCATGCAGATAACACTCCAATGCATTTGGTAATGCACCTTTTTCTTAGAGGAAAGAAGAATGGAATTAACTGAGGGTTTATCCTATGGATTTAATTAGTATAAAGTTATTTCTAACTTGGGTTTAACACAGGTTATGAATAAAAATGTTCCAATATACCTACACATTTTTATGATGCTTGTTATGGGTTGATAATGTTTCTTATGATCAAAATTGATATCACAAGGTTCATGATTATTGATTCTAAAAAATATCTTTTTACATGTTTTTATATTTGATTATATAGTAATTCATGGGAATGATTTCTTTTATAATTCTATTATTCACTCTGATTGTATTGTTATTCCCTTATACACTTATTATTCTCACTGATGACATTAAATTGTTAATGTTTATGGTTTCCCTTATTGATAATTTGAACTCAACCTTCTTATGTTTTCACTTACCTAGGTTCTAAAGAATGATTTTCAATTAATTATGTCTATAAGGTTTTCATATGGATGACGTTGATGACTTAATGTGAAATAAGAAAAGTTACATTAAGTGGGAGAAATTCTCATTTAAATACATCAATACTATTTATATAGGAGTTTTTTCTAATTCTATAAAAATAAAAAACTAAAAATATCTTGATAATATAAGGGATCCAATATTACATTTTGATATTGTATTTTTTTATGGAGAAAATTGGGTCACCCCTTCGGTATAATCTATAATTGTAAATTTTATGATTTCATCACCGAATCTAGGAGTGCAATTTCTAGGATGTTATAATCGTTATCAGAGGAAAGGTTTAGATAACATTAGAGACTATGATGTTTTCATTTGAGGTTATCTTTAGAGTTATAGATACCTTCATAGGTCTATAATATTAAGGTTGATCAAAAGTTAATATTCTTAGACACCACATTTCAGAGTTGTAAGTTGTAAAAATTTAGATGTTATTGTTCACGTTTTGTGAGATATTTTATTTGGTTGGGGTATTTCTTACCCCAAGGATCAATATGAAGTTTTTTATGGTGTAATTATATTTTATATTTTTAAATAAAAAATGAAATCCTGAAGGCCGGGTGACAACCCATCACATCCGGTAAGGCTACGAGGCCTAAACCCAGAACCAAAGGGCGATAAGGGTATAATTCCTACCGCTAGCCTGCACAATTTCCCGATTTGTACGAAATTCTTACAGTTAAAGATTAAGTTTATTTCATAAACATTTAGATTTTATTTTAGGAATAAAATTTTATTTATCTTGGAAAAATATATGATCAAATCATTTTAGTCTTTGGGGTTTTAACTTAGTCAGGAAACTTTTGCATAATTTTAGTGTTAGTTTTTATGGAATGATTTGGTTTTAAATTTGGGTATTACTGTTGAAATTTAGAGATTAAATTTTGAAGGTTTATTTTTGTATCTTACCATGTGCTAAACATTTTGGTGTTATTTAATTTCTAAATATAGGAGAAGTATCTTGTTATGATTTTGAGGATTATATAGTCATTTAAAAGTTTATATTAGTGCTCCAGGAATGAAAAATTAATCCTAAATACACATGTTTTGGATAAAAAGATGATTTTGTGGTGTCAATTTTTTAAATGCTGACATTTTAATCATAAACCAAGTATATTACCATATTCTATTTGTCCAGATGGTAAATTAATTCCTTAACTCTAGGAAAATGATCTTGAAACAAAAAAGTTATCATAATACATTCATTTATGAGGAACTGATGGACTTTTCAATCATTACATATTTATGGATTTTAGTTCCTTAAATTTCCATTAATTATTCAATTTCTTATGTTAAATGACTTTTATCACTCTATATAACTATTTACACTTTTCCTCCATGTTTATATCTTCAATTTACACCAATGTTCTCTTACTTAGAAACCTAGTTATGTGTTATTCTAGATAAACCTCATACTTTCATTTAATTTTTAACAAGAATATGTTTTAATTTTTTCCTGATTTGGGTTTACAAAAAAATTATTTTAAAAAATCCAACCTTCGATTACCACGTTAAAGTTCAAATTGCAAAGATGAAATTTATTAAAGGGAGGGAGGATGTAACACCCTGAGTGTTTAAAATAAAGAAATTGTATTCAATTGAATAAAAAACACATCACTGAACGTAGAAAATAATGTAACTCCCTAATAATTTACCATATGATTTTTTTAAATAAATTTAATCTCTTTTTTGGCTTTCGGTACATGCCACCCCAATATTTTTATGTTGAATAGCGTATTCAACATGCAACACCCAACATAAGCGACCCAAAATATATATAACTATTATAACCAATACATGAAATTAGAGATATAACATCCCGCCTTTTTATAACATAAACTTCCATTACATTACACAACACTGAGGATCTTTAAGGTTTAGTATCTTGGAAACCCGGAACATAATACATGAAAATAACATAAAACATTCTTCTTAAACACTTGAAAGTATTATCCTTAAGTTCATCCTAGGTTCATTACTTAATCTCATAACCTGGGGACATACATCAAAATAAAGGGTGAGCAAAAGGCCCAGTAAGGGAAACAAGAGGAACATTTTACATGTAAACTTGAGATACTTCAATAAGGAAATGAAAATAAATTTAAGGCATGAGAAAGAAATCATGAGGCATTTCATAATAAAAATAACATTTTTCATAACTTGAAGATGTGGTTACATCATTTAACATATACAATCATGAACATATCACCAAGGTCTATCCCCAAGGTGTCATTTGAAAATTACCAAGGTTATTCACCAAGGTATCTTGAAAATTGTAATCTCTAGTGGTTACATCATTACCCAATGCATTGGAGCTCTATCAGGGAACACCCTTAAATTTTCCTTTATTATCATGTGATCCACATATATCATCATCAAAAATTTCATAAATAACCCATATAGCATAAAATAAATGGGTTTCATTTCATAATCATAATGTTTTAAAAACTGCTTTAAAGACATGATCTTAATGTCACTTTAAACCCACAGAAAGGGAAAGCGGGTCTCATGTATGTAAATACCAGAATATAAAATATTAAATTTTGATATATATGTGAATACCCTTATAGAAATAAGATCTTTGAGTATTCACTTTATAACATAAAATAATTTTGAGAAAAGAGAGAGGCATTTTGAGACGAAAATTCTGCAGCATAACGGCTATGTTACAAGGTTTTAGAAAACATTCAAAAGAGAGGGGACATGGGTCACCCACTCATAAATGATCCATAAAACAGTAGGGGGACAAGATATAAGGTATTTAAGAACATGGTAATGAAATTTTAAAGATATACCATATGAAATGAAAAACATGGAAGTGAGACAAAAATAAGATTTCTCTTATGAAAATTCGGCAGCCTAACGCCGTCACATAAACTTTAATAAAAAAAAATGATTTTACAAGATCAAATAGGGTCTCTCATCATATGATCATAAGAGATCAGTATGATAGATATAGAGATCATACCCTAACATAATAAAAATGAACTTGAAAGACTTGACATGAAAATCAAACTTAAAAATGAGAAGGGTGAAAGAATCCCTTAAAAAGTCGACAGCCTAACGGCGTCACTTAAAATTTCATAAAATGAAATGATGAGAGTAAGAGGGGATATCTTATCATACAAACATGAAAAAGGCAGTAAGAGGAATGTAAAATAGCATCCTCTCACATAAGAACATGGATCATAAAAGGAATGACATAAAAGAGATTACATGAAAAGGAAAAAGAGAGGTCGGATCCCTTACCTTAAAACGTAACTCTTAAAACTCAAAGGTTTGGACCTTAAGGGATTGGGGGCACCTTGGGAGGACTCCTTGGGAGTTAAGGAGACCATAACTTCGTTGGGGGAGATTTGGGAGTGAAAACTAAAGGAGGAAAGGGTGGGTATTTATAGGGAAAGTGAGGGGACAAGGCATTAATGGCTAAGGGACACCTCACAAGTGCTTTTCTCAAAACCATGTTCTCTCCCTTGGCATTTACCATGGAGTTAGGCCACATGGGGCCCCCAAAACAATAATTCATCACCCTTGGCCGGACAAACCTTAAAATATCTCATGAAATCATCATGACACAGTTATGATGTCATTAAACATACCGAAACCCTAAAACTGCATTTTTTACTATTCACTAAAAAATTTATCTTTCTTAGAAAAATCCCAAAATTTCACCTTAACCAAATATCGATGCTCTAATTAAATTTATGAACTCTATTTTATAAAAATAATTTTCTAAATATTTTTAATTTAATTTTTAAATAAAAACACTAGTCATCGAGAATTCATTTTTTTCAGAAAAATCCCCAAAAATTACCATAACATAATATCGATGCTCTGAGTTCAAAAATAAAGAATTTTTTATAAAAATAATTTTCTAATTATTTTTAATTAAATTTTTAATTAAAAAACACTATTCATCCGAAAAAACTAATACTTGGATAATAATTTATGAAACCGTTATTTACCCATTTTATTGAATCACATTACTTAATCTAGGTGTCTAAATTATATTAAAACTTTCTTTGAGTGAAATTACTAATCCATTTGGTCACATTACTAATCCTAAGTGTAAAATCACTATTCATAATTTACTATTCATCAAAAATTAAGTTGATCTTATTAGACTCCAAATTCCTTACTGAACACTTTTGTAGAAGACCATTTTTTGAAAATCATTACACACCATTAATTATTTAGGGTTTACATAAATATTTTAAAATATCATTTTTTTACAAAATTCATCAATAAAATACATCCTAAAATTATCCGGACATTTGAAATTTCACAAACATCACTAAAGGAAGAAATCTCAATTCATTCATCCCAAAGGATTACACAAAGAAGCTAGGGTCTCATCACATAACCCCTTATAACACCGGCATATGACCTAAGTGTAAGGTGTGCTATGGTGAGAGAATCTGAGGGAGGCTCAGATAACATTTCCCTAGTAGTAATCTCTACTAACTTGAACTTCTCCCGCAGGAGTTTCCGTTCAAGCTTGACACGCTGGATTTCGGCTTGGGCTTGGTCCAAAGCGAAGCCCAAAGATGCTACCACCTTCCTAAGCTCTGATAAGTGGGCTTCATAAGGTTTGATTCTACTGGATGAAGCCATCGACTCCTCTTTCTGCATTAACCATTAACATCTCTATTAAATCATTAAGAGTAAGTTAATATACTATTTAAAAAGTTTGGTTCGTTACATTCTTCCCCCCTTAAGAAATTTCATCCTCGAAATTTTAAACTTGAGGCCTAGTCGAAAAGGTGAGGGTACTTTTGCTTCATTGTTTCCTCAGGCTCCCAAGTCGCTTCTTCATATTTATGATTCCTCCACAACACTTTCTCCAGGTGGGTAGTCTTGTTTTGCAGAACCTTGTCTCTACGGTCCAAGATCTCCACTGGCTGCTCCTCATAAGAGAGGTCATGTTCCAGTTGTACCACCTCTGGGTTCAGTACATGCGAAGGGTCGGGTATGTACTTCCTTAAGAGAGATACATGGAAGACATCAGGAAATTGATCTAGGTTTGGTGGAAGTGCTAGAAGATTGGCCACTGCTCCTATGCGATCAAGGATTTTATAGGGGCCAATGTACCTAGGGCTGAGCTTCCCGTTCTTCCCAAACCGCATGACTCTCCTCCATGGAGAAATTCGAAGGATGACTTTGTCGCCAACACCAAACTCCAAGTCCCTTAGACGGTTGTCAACATAGCTCTTCTGCCGAATCTGAGCAACCTTTACGTGTTTTTGGATGGCATGAACCTGTTCTGTCATCTCTTGCACAAGATCAGGCCCAAGAAGCTTTCTCTCACCAGCTTCATCCCAACATGTAGGAGTTCTACATTGATTTCCATATAGAGCTTCATAGGGTGCCATCTGAATACTCGAATGGAAGCTGTTGTTATAGGAGAACTCAACTAATGGGAGGTGTTGATCCCATCCACCTTTAAATTCCATTGAGCATAATCTCAGCATGTCTTCGAGTTTCTGAATAGTCCTTTTAGATTGGACATCAGTTTGAGGATGATAGGCCGTACTAAAATTCAATTCAGTATTCAGAGCATGTTGAAGACTTCTCCAGAATTTTGCTGTGAATCTTGGATCACGATCAGACATGATGGATAGTGGTACCCCATGCAGCCTTACCACTTCCTTCACGTATATCTTGGCAAGCTGATCCAGAGAAAATCTTCCCGAATAGAGATAAAATGGGCTATCTTGGTGAGACGGTCCACAATAACCCATATCGCATTATTTCCTTTGGATGTTTTCGAGAGACCAGTTACAAAGTCCATGGTGATATTATCCCACTTCCATACTGGTATGGGTAGCGGTTGTAATACACCCTTAGGAAGTTGTCATTCTGCCTTTACTTGTTGACACACCAGGCACCTTGTAGTATAATATGAAATCTTCCTCTTCATATTATCCCACCAATAATGATCACGAAGGTCTCTATACATTTTAGTACTTCCCGGATGTATAGAGAAGGTAGAGCTATGAGCTTCATCCATCAATTCTTTCTTTATCTCCGGAATAGATGGAACCCATAGTCTTGTACGAAATTTCAATACACCTTCTTGATCAATATTGAAATCAGGGAACTTCCCATCCTTTACAGCCTCAAACTTCTCCTGCAGTAAAGGATCTTCTTTTTGAGCCTTCTTGATCTTCTCTAGTAATGAAGGTTCAGAAATCATTTGGGATAAGGTTGATGATGTCCCTTCTCTTACAATTCCCATGTCCAGTTTTACTAGATCTTTAATCAAGGGATCTCTTAGGATCCTCATTGTTGCCAGAACAACAGGATCTTTCCTGCTTAACGCATCCGCGACTTTGTTTTCTCTTCCAGGGTGATAATGAATTGAACAATCATAGTCTTTAATAAGTTCCAACCATCTCCTTTGTCTCATTTTCAATTCTTTATGCATGAAAATATACTTTAAACTTTGGTGGTCGGTGTATATATAACATTTCTCCCCATAAAGATAGTGCCTCCATATCTTTAGAGAAAAAACAACTGCCGCTAGCTCTAGATCATGCGTAGGATAATTCTGCTCATTTATCTTCAACTGTCGAGATGCATAAGCAATTACCTTGTCATTTTTCATGAGGAATCACCCAAGCCCTTTTAGAGATGCATCGCTAAAAATAAAAAATCCTTCTCCGATAGAGGGTAGTGTTAACACAGGTGCAGTAACCAATCTCTTCTTCAGCTCTTGGAAACTTTCCTTGCATTACTTTGTCCAGATGAACTTAACCCCTTTTCGAGTCAACTTGGTTAGTGGATTAGAAAGCCGTGAAAAGTTTTTCACAAACCTCCTATAATATCCCGCTAAACCAAGGAAACTACGAATCTCAGTTACTGTTGTGGGTTGAGGCCACTCCTCCACAACCATTGTCTTTGCAGGGTCAACTGAGATTCCTTCATTAGTTATGATGTGCCCCAAGAAAGCCACTTGTTGTAACCAAAACTCACACTTGCTGAACTTTCCAAAGAGCCTCTCCTTCCGCAGAGTTTTCAAAATAACCCTCAGATGATCTTCATGATCTTCACGACTTTTTGAATATATGAAAATATCATCAATAAAAACTACAACAAAGTTATCAAGGTAGTTCTTAAAGACTCTATTCATCAAATCCATGAAAATAGTAGGAGCATTAGTCAAGCCGAAGGGCATAACAGTAAACTCATAATTCCTATATCTTGATCGGAAGGCAGTCTTTGGAATATCTTCCTTCTTCACCCTTAGTTGATGATAACCAGATCGAAGGTCAATCTTGGAGAAGAATTGAGCCCCAAGAAGTTGGTCAAATAAATCATCAATTCTTAGAAGAGGGTATTTGTTCTTCACTGTGATCCCATTCAGTTCTCTAAAATCAATGCATAGCCGCATTGATCCATCCTTCTTCTTCACAAAGAGAACTGGTGCTCCCCAAGGAGACACACTCTGATGGATAAACCCTTTCTCCAACAAGTCTTGGAGTTGTTTCTTTAACTCTTCTAGCTCCACATTTTCCATTCTATATGGAGTCTTTGATATCGGTTGAGACCTAGGTACGAGTTCAATGGAGAACTCTACCTCTCTTTCTGGGGGAGGTCCAGGTAACTCCTTAGGAAATACATCCATGTATTCCTGAACAATCGGAACATCTTATATCTGTATGCTCCCTTTTCCTTCTTCATCATCACCGATTTACTCCATAAAGAAAGCTGTAGGTGGTGATTCTAGATAGGGATCCGTTCGGGATATCTATCCTTGGAAGATAACTGTAGGTCGTTCATTCAAGACTACTGAGATTTCCTTACTTCTGCATTTGATATTAGCATTATACTTTGAGAGCCAGTCCATCCGTAGTATAATGTCGAATTCCATCATGGGAATGACTACTAGATTTGCGATTAGATTGTGCTCACCAAAGTAAACACTAGAGTCTCTAAATACTATTGATGCAAGGATAATCCCACTTGGATTCTTGACTGACAACTCTACCTCTAGCAGTTCGGGGATTGATTCTATATTCCTTGCAAACTTGGAGGAAATAAAGGAATTCGTAGAACCAGAATCAAGTAAAGTACTTTCTAGTTTTGAGAGGACAACAAGAGTACCTGCTACCACATCGTTTGGAACTTCAACTTCAGTTGTTGTGATAGCGAAAGCACGACCTTGCTCCCTTGGCCTCTGCTGAGGTTGATGGTGATTCCCCTCCACCACCCTCGGATTTGGACATTGATTAGCAAAGTGCCCAAGCTATCCAAACTTGAAGCATGTGACTTCAGGTAGGGCCAGAACCATATTTCCTCTGTCGTTATTATTGGGAAGTTGAGGCTTCACATCACTACGACAATTCCGAGAAATATGGCCTTCTCTTCCACACTTGTAGCACTTACCACTTCCGATCAAGCAGTTCCCCGAATGGTTCTTCCCACATTTATTGCATGTGGAATGTTGCATATGCTTTCCACCTCTTTCCTGATCAAAACTTCTTCCCAGGCTTGGTTCTAGAGTTATCTTCTTCTCATTAGATTTGTGAGACCACTATGTCTCCCCAAACTCTAGTTCAACTTTCATAGCACTTCGAACTATTTCTTCATAGCTATCATAGTCCCTGTTGGCTAGATTCTTCCGCAGATGAGGTCGTAGTCCACCAAAGAATATATCAACCTTCAAATTAGGGTCCATGACGAAGCTTGAGGTATAACGGGAAAGCCTTGTGAAGTTCATCTCGTAGGTTCCAACTGATTCATTCTCCTTTTGCTTCAGCTCGAGAAATTCTTTCTCCATTCTCGTTCTCATCGAATGAGGGAAATACTTATTAAAGAATATTCCCCGGAACTCTTCCCACTCCATAGCTTCCATCTCTCCTCATGGCTTCGTGTTTTTTATCAGTGACCACCACTGATCAGCTTCTCCCTCTAGGCGGTAAACAACAAGGGTGACTTTTTCTTGTTCTGAACAATGAAGTACAGAAAAGATCTTTTCAATGGAGCTTATCCATTGTTCCGCAACCATTGGGTTAGTAGATCCACTGAATGTTGGTGTTCGTTGACGCATAAAGGACTCAACATAAATTTGTTCCCTTCGTGGTGAGATCGGCCTCTCTGCTTAATTCAAGTTATTACTCATAACTTGAGTCAGTTGGTTCATCATTCTCATGAATGTTTCCATTCCAGGTTCCATCGGAGGGCCGTCAGCACATGGTGCATTGCGGTCACCATTTGCACGGTTCCTCCTATTGCCCGCCATTTTCTAAAAGAATAAAACCTTAGTGAGAAACTTATTTCATTTATGAATCTTTTAACTAAGACTTCATGCTTAGAAAATTACACTTCTCTATAATTCCTTCATAATGATTCATAAAAATATTGTGATTAACCAAACATATCCCCCGAGAGTGTCATAACCAAGAGTGCAGCAAGGCCCATTATCGTGCACCAGTTCTCATTCAAGTATATCTCAAAGAGGTGTTTTCAGGTTTTACCCCTATGTACATCTGTGCTAGAGCCGCCTCTGCCTGCTCGTATCCAGACATGGATGTATTTGTTTATTAAACCACTTACTTAGTACTTACCAAAATACCAGGAAGTTTTCCTATATTTAAACTTTTCTATAGGGTTCTTCCTAAAGTTTTTATATCCTAATTTCCACAAATAACTAAACCATCCTTTGATACCAACTATAACATCCCGCCTTTTTATAACATAAACTGCCATTACATTACACAACACTGAGGATCTTTAAAGTTTAGTGTCATGGAAACCAGGAACATAATACATGAAAACAACATAAAAAATTCTTCTTAAACACTTTAAAGGCTTCTCATTAAGTTCATCCTAGGTTCATTACTACATCTCATAACATGGGGACATACATCAAAAGAAAGGGTGAGCAGAAGGCCCAGTAAGGGAAACAAGAGGAACATTTTACATGTGAACTTGAGATACTTCAATAAGGACATGAAAATAACATTAAGGCATGAGAAAGAAATCATGATGCATTTCATAATAAAAATAACATTTTTCATAACTTGAAGATGTGGCTATATTATTTAAGATAGACAATCATGAACATATCACCAAGGTCCATCCCCAAGGTGTCATTTGAAAATTACCAAGGTTATTCACCAAGGTATCGTGAAAATTGTAATCTCTAGTGGTTACATCATTACCCAATGCATTGGAGCTCTATCAGGGAACACCCTTAAATTTTCCTTTATTATAATGTGAGCCACATATATCATCATCAAACATTTCATAAGTAACCCATATAGCATAAAATAAATGGGTTTCATTTCATAATCATAATCTTTTAAAAACTGCTTTAAAGACATGATCTTAATGTCAATTTAAACCCACAGAAAGGGAAAGCGGGTCTCATGTATGTAAATAAAAGAATTTAAAATAGAAAATTTTTATATATATGTGAATACCCTTTTAGAAATAAGAACTTTGAGTATTCACTTTATGACATAAAATAATTTCGAGAAAAGAGAGAGGCATTTTGAGACGAAAATTCTGCAGCATAACGACTATGTTCCAAGGTTTTAGAAAACAATGAAAAGAGAGGGGACATGGGTCACCCACTCATAAATGATCCATAAAGCAGTATGGGGACAGGATATAAGGGATTTAAGAACATGGTAATGAAATTTTAAAGATATACCATATGAAATGAAAAACATGGAAGTGAGACAAAAATAAGATTTCTCTTATGAAAATTCGGCAGCCTAACGGCGTCACATAAACTTTAATAAAAAAAATGATTTGACAAGATCAAATAGGGTCTCTCATAATATGATCATAAGAGATCAGTATTATAGATATAGAGATCATACCCTAACATAACAAAAATGAACTTGAAAGACTTGACATGAAAATCAAACTTAAAAATGAGAAGGGTGAGAGAATCCCTTAAAAATTCGGCAGCCTAACGACGTCACATAAACATTCATAAAACGAAATGATGAGAGTAAGAGGGGATCTCTCATCATATAAACATGAAAAAGGAAGTAAGAGGAATATAAAATAACATCCTCTCAAATAAGAACATGGATCATAAAAGTAATGACATAAAAGATATTACATGAAAAGGAAAAAGAGAGGTCGGATCCCTTACCTTAAAACATAACTCTTAAAGCTCAAAGGTTTGGACCTTGAGGGCTTGGGGGCACCTTGGGAGGACTCCTTGGGAGGTAAGGAGACCAGAAATTTATTGGGGGAGAGTTGGGAGTGAAAAATAAATGAGGAAAGGGTGGGTATTTATAGGGAAAGTGAGGGGACAAGACATTAATGGCCAAGGGACACCTCACAAGTGCTTTTTCAAAACCATGTGCTCTCCCTTGGAATTTACCATGGAGTTAGGCCACATGGGGCCCCCAAAACAATAATTCATCACCCTTGGCCGGCCAACCCTTAAAATATCTCATGACATCATCATGACACAGTTATGATGTCATTAAACATACCGAAACCCTAAAACTGCATTTTTACTATTCACTAAAAAATTCATCTTTCTCAGAAAAATCCCAAAATTTCACCTTAACCAAATAATATAGATGCTCTAATTACATTTATGAACTCCATTTTATAAAAATAATTTTCTAAATATTTTTAATTTAATTTTTAAATAAAAACACTATTCATCGAGAATTCATTTTTTTCAGAAAAATCCCCAAAAATTACCATAACATAATATCGATGCTCTGAGTTCAAAAATAAATTCATTTTTATAAAAATAAATTTCTAATTATTTTTAATTAAATTTTTAATTAAAAAACACTATTTATCCGAAAAAACTAATACTTGGCTAATAATTTATGAAACCGTTATTTACCCATTTTATTGAATCACATTACTTTATCTAGGTGTCTAAATTATATTAAAACTTCCTTTGAGTGAAATTACAAATCCATTTGGTCACATTACTAATCCTAAGCGTAAAATCACTATTCATAATTTACTATTCATCAAAAATTAAGTTTATCTTATTAGACTCCAAATTCCTTACTAAACACTTTTGTAGAAGACCATTTTTTGAAAATCATTACAAATCATTAATTATTTAGGTTTTACATAAATATTTTAAAATAACATTTTTTTCTAAATTCATCAATAAAATACATCCTAAAATTATCCGGACATTTGAAATTTCACAAACATCACTAAAGGAAGAAATCTCAATTCATTCATCCCAAAGGATTACACAAAGAATCTAGGGTCTAATCACATAACCCCTTATAACACCGGCATATGACCTAAGTGTAAGGTGTGCTATTGTGAGAGAATCTGAGGGAGGCTCAAATAACATTGCCCTAGTAGTAATCTCTAATAACTTGAACTTCTCCCGCAGGAGTTTCTGTTCAAGCTTGACATGCTGGAGTTCGGCTTGGGCTTGGTCCAAAGCGAAGCCCACAGATGCTACCTCCTTCCCAAGCTCTGATAAGTGGGCTTCATAAGGTTCGAGTCTACTGGATGAAGCCATCGACTCCTCTTTCTGCATTAACCATTAACATCTCTATTAAATCATTAAGAGTAAGTTAATATACTATTTAAAAAGTTTTGGGTCGTTACAAGAGAGTACTAATATTAATAAATAAATTATGAAAAATATGGTTACCTATTGATTATAAATAAAATAAGATTCATTTATAAGAAAAATAAATGTTTTATGAAAAACTACATTTTTTTTCTAAAAGACAGATTATTTGCCGTTTACGCACACAATATAAAAATAATTTTTAATTATTTTATATAATTTATATGAAACAATAAAATCCATTTTTTTAATCATAATATCAAAATTATCTTCGGGTTAATTTTTTATATTTTTCTAAAAAGATTAATTTTTAGATGAATAGTGAAAATACAAGATTTTAATTGAAAACAATCTTTTCATTTAATATATTTATAATGTTAATTTATATTGTGAATTGGTTTTAAAGTAAAATTAGTTCAATTTTATATCAATTAATACAATTTAGGTCATTTGAATCATTTTAATTTTGAATTTATAAATAAAAACTTTGTAAACTTTGAAACTTTTTCACTTTAACAACACACTTTATCATCATGTCTGCCTGATTAATTTTAAATTAAAATTTTCCAATTATTGAAATTGAATTTGTAAAATATTTGTCCCATATTTTGAATCAAAATAATTTATAATTTATAATAATTTGAAATTAATTTTTGACTAAAATGAATAGTGAATGCAGTAAAAATTAATTACAGCAGTTAAGAAAAAAATTGGTTTACGAAGGGTTAACTAAACATATAATGGTACAAAATAACTATAAACTTGTACAAATTTTTTTTATAGAAATATTACTACCATTGAACCTATAAGGTTCTATAATGGTTCATTTTGGACCCTTTTTAAATATGAAAAATGTGAGAGCACTCAATTTTTTTCAAAGATACAAAGTGTATCCTCTCCCCCACTTATAAAAGTACACCCCTCTCTTCTCTTATTCACACCATAAAACCCATTGGTTCAATAAAAAAACTAACCAAATAAATTCTAAAATTCCTTCCCATCACACTATAATCCTTTTTTTCATAAATCCAACCTATTAAGGTTGTAGTGAAAACCTGAGGAGGATACCTGAAGAAGAGGTAATGTTCTTCAATGAGTGTCTTTATTTTATTTATTTATCCACCTCCTTAAAATATTATTTAATCATGATGATATAATAAACTTATTAAATTCAATATATTTTTATTTTTTTTATAATTAGGTAATTACTTGAACCATCTCCAATTCCATCAAATGGGTTACGAAATCATCTTTCGTGTGTACGACAGACTACCATCTCACAAACTGATGTCATTTGTTCTTAAATTACCACCTTTAAAGATTGGGTATAATGATGGAAATAAATTATATATATGTGATATTTATAAAATATTTATTACTATTGATTCATTATATTATATAAATATTTTAACTTTTCCTTCCTTAGGGGATATGATAACATCGTTTGTGTGTACGGAGGACTACCACCTCATGAAGCGGCATGATTCATTTTCTCACTAATGATTTAAATGGAAGGTAATATTGATAAATTTAATGATTATATGTGATATAAATGACATAATTATAACATTATTGAAATATTTTTCATTCTGAAAATATAATATATCATTTAATTTTTTCGTTAAAAAGATGATAAATTATTCTTGTACGTGTGAACTACCACCTTCACGAAGCAATGTGACTCTCTTTTCATAACCACACCACATGGATGATATAAATAATTACTTTTAAAAACAATAATATGGTATATATTATATTATTATCATTATATAAATAAAAAATATTAGTTACCCCTTTCCTTAATGATCATCAAAACATGGAAACGTTACCCATGTGTACGTATGACCTACCGTCTCTATAATTGTATCGAACTTCATTTTTCATAACCATATTTCATGACTGGTTTTAAATTTATAACTTATGTATATATGATAACTAAATCATGATTATTATCTTTTATGATATAAATTTATTATATTCACATGAATCGATACTTTCTTAAAAAAACACGCATGAGAAAACAAGATAATTAACACCCAAAACAATGACAATAATGAAAGATTATCAATGAATGGGTGATAAGATGTTTTAAAAGAATATTATATGATATTATAAATATTAATATGGATATTTTATAAGTTAATAACTTGTTTAAAGCCTCTATACAGTATTTTAAATCATGTTTGACCAATAGGAAGTGTGAGGTAAGGGTTTTATCATCTCACTTATACTTTTATGAGATATATGGCATATTCATAACTTATTTTTGTATTGTGGTGTATATAATTCCCATGAATGTATTTTAAGATTCTTATAATTAAATTTATGAGGATTTAAATATCCATTTTATGATCTATCTTTCATGTGGATTAGGTTTCATATTTATTAAAGCGGTAATATATATTAGTCTCAATTTTCCTTCTTTGAGATGTATGTTATGATATACACCTATATTTTTTTATGAGGTATATATAATGATCATTTTACATGTTATATAATGAATATTTTTATTTTCATGATATTATAAGTTTCATTTAATGTTATTATTTTATTTGGATTATGATTCAAAATTACCAAAGTAGTAAGAGTCTCATGTTACAATTTCATCATTTATAGGGATTTTTTATGATTATTCTTCCAATGGTGAGATATTATGATCCATCTCTCAAGAAAATGATGTATTTTCTTTTACTATGGTTATTCATGATATTTAAAAGCAATAGTTCCATTTTATAACTCTTTAATAGTATAAATAATTGAGAATAATTTTTTTATGTTAATCTGACTTTATTTCTCTCTCTGGTTGGAAATCCATTTTATTTTAAAGTAATGTTTTCAAAAAATGTTTTCAGAAATGTTTTATTATTATCCTAAGATTTTTAAAAATAAAAATTTAACAGTATTTTATCTTTTTATAAGGATTATTCAAGTCATTTTCCAAATAATGCCCATCTGGATTTTATAAAAATTGTGAAATGAATCTTCTTATAATTTTCTAAACAAGGAACTTTTATAACATTTTTACTATGGAAAATGAATATTATTTTAACTTATAAGATGAGTACAAAATTAACCACCATCATTTCTTTAAATATTATATTTCAAGTTTACAAACATATTTTTAAATAAAATATTTTCCTAATATTCTAGAAATTTTTGTTTTTTAAAATTGGTGTTCAAAGAAAAGGATTTTAAAAATATTTTATGTTTTAAAAAGTGATTTTCAAAATGAAAAGGATATTTTCCTCTAGAATGTTTTAGTTTTATTTTAATGGTATTTAACTTAATCAAAATCAACAACACTTTTTGTTACCAATCCTATACTGGGGATATTTTTTATTGATACCACACTTAGTATTTCTCTAGATAGAATAATATTGTTTCAAAAAGATTGTTATAAACCCACTTATCTTAGAGAGGTTAAAAATGTTTCCCAGATAATGTTATGGAAGTCATTTATTTTCCATTGTTTAATCATGTTATGAAAGGGATACCTGTTTTTATGAGTTTTATGATTTTTTATAAGCTCAATGTACATCATTTTTTGGTCTTTGATATCTTATATGATGGGGCATGCGAGATAACATTGGGTGAGCCTGGTATTGCTTATACGATGGGTCAACATAGAAAGAGCCGGGATATCCCATTATAACTTATATGACAGGGTGTACCATATAGAATTGGGTGATCCCGTTACATCCAATATGAAAGGAAATCCTAGATTGCACCGGGTGAGCCCGTTGTAACTTATATGATGGGTGTTCCCAGATAGCGCTCCAATGCATTGAGTAATGTACCTTGACTTGAGAGGAAAGAATAAGGGAGTTACTTGGGGGTTTATCCTATGGATTTAATTGGGATCCATTTATTTCTTACATGGTTTTAACATGTGTTATGTAGAAAAATGTTCCAATATACCAACATATTTTTGTGACGATTATTATGGGTTTATAATGTTTCTTATGATCAAGATTGATATCACATGGCTTGTTATTATTGATTCAGTTGAATCTTTGATATTCCAAGTTTTCATATTTGATAATCCAGGTATTGATGGGTATGGTTCTTTTATGATTCTCTCATGTGCTCTGATTATTTCGTTATACCCTTATGTGCTTCTTATGCTTATTGATGACATTCAATAGTTAATGTTTATGCTTACCCTGACTGAGTATTTAATCTTTCCCTTATTAACTTTCCTATTCCCCATGTTATCAAGAATGATATTGAATGAATTATTTATAGAAGGGTTTCACATGGATGATGATGATGACTTAATTTGAAATAATAAAAGTTGGTTTTAGTGGAATAAATGACCATTTTAAGACATTGGTACTGTTTAAATAAGAGTTTTTACCAATTATCTAAAACTATAAACCTAAAATCCCCTAGAGAATGTAAGTGATCTAACATTTCGTTTTGATATTGTAAGTTCTAGATTGTGAAAATTGGGTCACCTCCATTTGTATCAAATCTGAAAATGAAAATTTTATTATTTCCGCACTGAATCTGGGAGTGCGGGTTTTGGGTTGTTATACTCCTACTTAAAATTACAAATATTCCCTCTAATTATCATTATAACTATTTTTTGTTATTTGAGATGATTTAATATGAGTATAAATAGTATTTACCTTTATCATTTTCTCCTCAATAAGTTCTTGGATTTCAATCCTCCGTTAACCACCTTCATTCGAAAAATTTGGAGTACAACATATCTTTCCACATAATTCTTCATACGGCACCATTTGAATACTTGAATGGAAGATATTATTATAAAAAAGTTTACCAAAGGTAAATACTGATCGCACATAACTTTAAATTCAAGTGAGAATGATCTCAGCAAGTATTATAATGTTCGGATAATCCTTTCAAACTATCAATTCGTTTAAGGATGGTAGGATTTGGTCAAATAAAGTTCAGTATCTAGATCCTTCTAAATAATTTTCAAGAATTTCAATGTAAAATGGGGATCATTATGAATCAAAATTTAATTTTGTACACCATGAAGTGTTATAACTTCATTAGTATAGATCCTTGGAAGGTTCTCAAGTTGTAAATATTCTATTATAGCAAGGAAATGTGTATTTTTGGTAAGGTAGTCCACAATAACCCATATTATATCGTTCTTCCTTAGAGTATTTTGTAGTTTAGTGAAAAATTCCATAGTAATATCATCCCATTTCTATATAGAAATTGGTAGAGGTTTCCTGAATTCTCTAGGACGTTTTCTCTTAGCCTTGACCTGTTGACACACCAAGCATCATGACACATAATCTGTAATTTTCTGCTTTATATTATCCCACCAAAATAATTCCTTAAAATCTATATACATATTAGTGCTACTAAGGTGTATTGATAAATGAAATATATGAGAATATTCCAATAATTCCATTTTTATCTTAGTTATAGAGGGAACACAAATCCTATTTCCAAATTTCAGAATTCCATCTTTATAGATGGACTTATTGGATGATGGCATTTCATTTTTAGCTATAATTATTGGGAGAATGCACCTTTATATGAAGTCTGCCATAATTAATTTTTAAATCTGTGAATTATTAGAGAATTAAAGTTATTAATTTTCAAAGTCTTCCATCTGCGCTAAGATGTATATAGATTTTAATTTTTTTGAAATATTCCATCTTCCAATAATTCATAGCCTCTTTCCAAATTTTAGAAAATTAAATATATGAATTATTGGAAGATGGAATTCCTTTTTTATATATGAAGTCTTCCAATTATTATGGAAGGGGACACAAAGCTTTCTAAGAGTCTCAAGAATGATCTGCAAGTTATTTTCATGGTCCTCATAGCTTTTCAAACACACCAGGATACCATCAATAAATACCACAAAACAATTATCAAGATATTACTTGAATAATATGTTCATTAAGTCCATAAAAATAAAGGGTGAAATATTATGTCCAAATGGAATTTCTGTAAACTTTTAATGCCAATAACTCATTCAATATTACATCTTTTGAATATATTCCTTCTTTAGTCACAATTAATGAAACCTAGAATGAATGTCAATATTTTAAAAATATGGAGCTTCATAAATTTTATCAAACAATTCATCAATATTAGGTAGATGATGCTTTTTATTTATCATAATAAAATTTATTTACCTATAATCAATGAAAAATCTCATATATTAATCTTTATTCATAATGAAAAGAACATGGATTTCCTAAGGTGAAATATAAGTGTGCATAAATTCCTTATCACTCAACTCCTATAGATTTTTCTTCAACTACACTAACCCCATAGTGGTCATTCTATAGGGATTCATTAATATTTTCTTTTTAGGATGAATTAAATCAATATAAAACTCAGATTACTCATCTAGTATATGTGAAGGTAATTCCTCATAAAATTCATCAGTGTATTCCTATATAATTGGTGCATCCTCAATTTAAAGATTACCTTTTTAATTTATATGTTATTTCTTCTCTTCTTCCCTAATAATCTCATTCATAATATCTACTATAGGTGCATTTTTGCATGACTTAGATGATGAGGTTTTGCCTCTAAAAATAATAAATTATATATCTTCATAATGAATCATAATTTTCCTCTCCTTACAATAAAATTTTTCATCATATTTTGAAATCCATTTTATACCAAGGATTATTTAAAATTAAACCATATGTATGATAATATTGTTAGTAAATAGGGAAACTTTTATGTTTCATAATGGGAAATTCTTGACACATAATTATTGTAGTGAGTTTACCACTATGAGTTTTGACTAAAAACTCCTCTCTTAAGGTGAAAGGGAAATATCTAACTTTCTTGGAAAACAAGGAATATATAAAGGAGTGTGAGGATCCAATTTAAAATAAATAAATAGATATATTTGAATATATTATTAAATTTCCTTCCACCACATCTTTATAAACTTCCACTTTAGCTGTAGTCACACGTAAGCTTAAACTTATACTCTTTGCCTCTTGTATGATAGGTTCCCTTGATGATTGGGACATTGGTTTGAATAATTACCAATTTAGTTATAGTTGAAGCACTGAATAACAATTTTCTCTTTCTACCCCTTACTTTATGATCAATATGACCCATTTCACTACACTTATAACAAACTCCCATGCCCTTCAAGCATTTTCCAGCATGTTTCTTTGCACAATTTTCACAAGATGAAATTTACTTCACCTTATTATTATTTGATGCATTCCCTTTTTCTTGGTGTTCATAATACCTTATATTTTCTTTATTTACATTTAATATATATAATATATATAGTTCCTTTTATTTTTTATGGTATATAATATAATTTCATTATATGAAGAAAATGTTTGGGAAACCAGTTCTCTTTAGAGACTTAGATTTATCTCTTCAAAGAAATGGTCAATATTTATTTCTGTATTAGGTATTCAATCTGTTGAATACTTTGGTAGTATCATTATCAATACCAATTTCTTCCTCTTTTTTATTTAAAATAAGAAAATTTATCTTCACTTTAGTTCATTGCTTGTGAGAGAAATATTTATCAAAAAAATTACTTGAAAATCCATCAATTCCATAACCTTGATTTCTTATCCCCCCTTAGTATTTTGGGTAAATTATCACCATTTTTCAGTATCAAACCTAATGAAATATACCACTATTATAACCTTTTCCCCTTCATTATATCCCAAATATATAAGTATCTTCTCAAGATACTAAATCCATTACTCAGCTACCATGGGATTTTTAGTTGCATAAAAAGACGGAGGTTCTTCAATATAAAATGATCCAAAATAGGTAAGTCATTATATAGAACAAAAAGCTTCTCAATTTTGGAATGGTTATTTGTCCTAACATTAATAATATTCCCTAATATATTCAATATCTACACTAGCCACAATTGTTGATATCATTCTTCCTTCCCGGATCCCTTTCTAAATAATAGAATATACTGGACTATTTTATATCATTATAAATTAAAATATATAATTCTAAATATATTATAAAACTTAAAATAAATTAAAAAAAATTCCATTATAAATCTCATAATTATAAACGTTATTTCATTGGAATAATTTTTTAATCCTTGAAAATGTTTTTAAATAAAAATTTGATTAAAAAATAATATCCCCAAGGAGTGTCAAACTAGGTTCATAGTAAGAAATTTTTTTTTGTACCAAGTAATTCTCAAGCCAAGACTAATGCCCCTTTTACATATTTATTACCCCTAGGTATATTTTTGCCAGAACCATATATCTAGACAGGGATTTATTTCAAAGTAAACCACATAATATTTACCTTACCAAAAATTTATGATATTCTTTTATACTTATCCTTAAATTATATCAAAGATTTATCTAATCTATGTTTTTTTTAATCTAGTTCCCAAGGTTTTTATTAATATTCCTCTAATACCAACTGTAACATCCCTAACTCCAATAAACTAGAGTCAGTGTCTATTTTATTACATTGGATTAGATAAAAAGGATATAATCCCAAATAATTTATCAATTTATTAGTATTGTAGAACCAAATACATACATGAATCTCATTTTACATTAGGTATAAAATATAAAATATAAAAAATTTAAATGATAATAATATTTGAAAATCATTCCAATAATTTATCTTCATATCATGGGAAAATGAAACAAAATAATTATGAGTTCAAATGATCAATAAGGGTTACATACAATAGAATCTACCAAAAGTAAATAAGTAATAATAAATATGTAAAGGTAAATAATATTGGAACCAGGGATGCTATTTACTATAAATGGAGTTTGTTTTCAATCCACACTTGGATGATTATGGAGTTTGTGAGGAAAATGGTATTATAGTACAAGATAACTAACATATTGAAGGTGGCGTCATTTCCCAATGTTTTCTAAATTTTTGGTATAAAAATATGGAGGAGGCATCTAGCATCATGAAAGGTAGTTTTATAAGAATGAAAATTAATAAAAATGGTTAAGGTGTGGGTTTTATTAATAGTGATATGATATTTGAAAATATGTGGGGAATCGTGAATGGTGATGATATTCTCTATGACTACAAGAATTGGAGTATCGAAAATGAGTGATGAGTTGAAAAAAATCTGCACAATTAAAAAAATGTCATTAGATATTCTCAAATGGAGGAGTATCATGAAGATTTTTTTGAGAGGCTCATAAAGAATTAATTGGAAGCATGGAAGATTTGTGAAAGGTATAGCCTATATATGTGAATCTATCCCCACTTTATTTGAAATAAAAATTTTGGAGTAAATGTTGAATCACTCTGAATTCTTGAAGACCAAGAGCTTAGTGAATAAAGTATTAAATGTGAGACCGAGAATTAAGAAAATAATTATCTATTATTGACTAATGATTAAGTATCTAGGAAAAATGAGTTTCATGATGATTATGTATTCCATGATGAATCAGTGATCTTTGTGAAGGCAGTTAGCTTCACGAAGGTTGTGAGCTTCATGAAGGAGCTCTACGAATCACACTAATGAACATCATTTTTAAGTTAAAAATGATTTCAAAGTGAACCAAATTAGGTTTATAACGAAATGAGAGTCTCGTGCCAGTCAGAAAGAAAGACTTTAATGCCATTCTATTGAAGTGACATATGAGTCAATTAACTGTGTATGACTTCACCCAAGGTAGTGAGCTAGGGGAGTCGATAGAAGTGTTTTGAGGGATGCAATGTCTATCTTTAAAATCTTGTAAAGTAATTATTCTTGACATAGAGTCACTATGTACTGACTTATGTATTCCACAACTAGTGAAGATTAGTAGACTTAGGTATGACCGACACACTTTCGGCGTATGCTCCTTGGATTAGCCCTTTGTGGAGAACCAAGTGAAATTGTTGTGTTGTCTATTTGCATGTGATTGTTTGTTTTCTACACATGCCTATCAGAAAAGCTTCATTGGTTTCTATCAATGTAGGAACAAGATCCTTCACTTTAGAAGAAAAAGTTGACACCCTGATTCACCCCTCCCCTCTCAGGGTGTTCCAAGGTCATTCAAATAACTGAAATCAAATTCCATTTAAACAATAACTTGAACATGAAATACATCCACGAAAAACATAATGGTAGTAATATCATGGATAATAATAACTAAATTATTATTGAAGGAAATTCATATTATTGGTCATCATGATCTTAATAATCATGATACATCTTTTATCAAGACATTTTACAAGGCAGTTTAAAAATATGTGTAGAAACCCATTTAAATTTTCCCACTAATTTGTCTCATTGGACATGTTGATGTATCGAGTGACTATCAATAACTATCCCCCACACATCATTTAATGTCCAATACATTTCTCATATATTGAATGATCAGTTTAATTGCTAAAAAAATACGAATTATCAAAAACATATATGCATTGAGTAATGAATACATATTTATCAATATTTACCTAGTTTATCAAATCACCATATGTATAAATAGTACACATTTTAATAAATTAACATATCCATGATATAAAAAATAAGAATATTTATGAGAAAGGTATAAGAAGTGAATATTTCAAGGATAATATCATTTCAACATATCCTTAGTGCATTATATGTAAAATAAAGTCATTTTTTATTTATGAATATAAATTCCATAAAAATATTAAAATATTCATGTGGAAAACAAACTTTCCATTTGGAAACCACTTTTTTAAAAAAATGTGCAAATATAATGGAAATTTTTTTATTTGAAAATAACATTGTAAACTTGTAAATTAATATTCAAAGTAAAGATTATTTTTTATGTCAAGAAAGTCTATTCATTCCATTTAAGTTATAAAAATACTCATTTCATAACTTAATAAGAAAAGTACCTCATTCATAAAATAACATGATGAGTCCTTTTAAATCATTTTGTAAAAAAGTTAGACATGAGAAACATTTTACTTTGATAAATCATTTTAAAATAGTAATAACATTTTAAAAAAATCTAAATAAAGTATGGACATGGAATAAAATATACTTGGTCAAAAAGAAATTTGTCTAGGTTTTCTTTAACATATTTCTTTTCTTGATTTAAGTTTCAAAAGGAGAAAATTTGGAAGAAAATATAGAAACTCTTTAAAATATTAAAATTTAAACTTTAATTATAATGAATAAATATATATTAGTTTTAAATACATTAGGGGTCTATTATATAATCCACATAAAAATAAATAGGTTTATAATAACAAACATGTCTCCATAGAGTGAAAATTGAGACAAAATCCCTTACCTCATGATTTTATTTTGTTGAAAATGAATTAATATCCTATATAATGGTTTTAAACATGTTATTTATTTATAGTGTAACCATATTCACATTTATAATATCATATATTATCCTCTTATAACATCTTATTACCCGTTTATTAATAATATATCATTAATACCGTCGTTTTAGGTGTTAAGAGTTTCTTTTTCTTATGCATGTTCTGAAATGGAAATTATGATTCTTATGTATAGGATATAGTTAAATAATATAAATAATGATAATAATGTTATACATATGATTTTTATTCATAATATATATTTTTTATAATCATTTTAAAAGTTGGAAATGGAAAACATGCTGCATTGCTTCGTGGAGATGATAGACCATACATACGCACGAGCGATGTTATCATTTAAATAATGCTGAAAGGGTAAATTATTGGTTGATATATTCATTTTAAATAATAAATATAATGTCATAAATATTATATATATTAATTATTCCATCATTATGAATATACAAGGTATTTAGTGATGGAAATCAAGTGACATCGAATCGTGAGGTGGTAGCCCGCCGTACATAAGAGGGATCGTTTTGTTTTACATTTTATCGAGTAGGATATGGAGAAATATTATGCCATAAAAACAATAATATATAATTTTATGGGTGATAAAGGTGTTATTATATTGTCCTTTTTAGGACATAATTGAAGGTTCTAAAAGAAGAAGTTAAAGGAAAATGATTCATTAAGATGATTACCTTCTCTTAAAAATACCGCATTTTTATATCTTACTAAGGGCATTAAAATTGGTATTTTTGGGATTAGAAATAGATATATAACATATACAATTATTTTTAGGTGGGATTTTTGTAGGTTTTGGTTGAGCTATATGGCTCAAAGTGGTATAAATAAGAGAGGGACGAGGTTCCCTTTTATAATTGTGGGAGAGGAGACACTTGGAATTTTCAAAAAGAATATGACATATTAATGTATTAATAAATGAAAATGGACCCTAAATGGACCATTTCATAATTTTATATTATATAGGGTTAAAATATGCCCATTAAATATAAATTTTACATGTTTTTATCTTATTTAACTATTATCTCTTTAGTTTAACCCCCGATAAGTCAGTTTTAACCTTAACTACAATAGAATTTTTTTTACTATTTTTAATATTCATTATGAACAATAATGAAAATGAAATCATTAATAAATTTCTTTATGGTGATTCAAAATACTTAATCCATTTTATCAAATTTAAACCATTGAATTTTTAGAATTTAATTTAAAATTAAACCTATAAAATGCGACAAAAAAGAGATTAAAAAAATGTATTTTTATGTATAAAAATGATTTCATGATAAATCCATGTATAATATTCATTAAAAAAACCGTAATTGGATTAATAAAAATAGTATTGAATAATTTTTTCTTTTCATCTATTTTAAAACAAAATATTACTTATTTAAATTCTTGAAATGAAAAGACAGTTTTCAATAATAATTATTATTTCTCAATATTCATTGGAAAATAAAAACTTTCTGAAAAATCCCAAAAAATCACCCTAAGATAAATTTTATAATATTAATTTCAAAAATTAAATAAATTTTGTAAAAGTTGAAAAAAATAATTATATTATATTCCCACAAAAAGAAATAAAAATATTTTTTTAAAGAAAATGTATTTTTGAAGAGTAAAATGAATTTACAAATGATTGAGTGTATATCTCCTAAACATTAGTCAATAAATTTTTATTGAATACGACATTAATATCTATTTTAAAATGTGTTTATTCCTATTTGTACCTGATAATTCAATAACTAGGTTATAATAGTCATATTTAAATAATAATATTTGATGGTTCTTTTTAGCTCGATGTTACATGTTTTATACGCTATTGAATATAATGTTTTTAAATATTTGGGATATTAAACCACTACACAATGTTTGATGTTAGTTATATTTTAGATACGAACCAAATATTCTTAAAACCATCTTCCTTAACTCTAGAATGAATAAAATCTTCAAAAATTTCATGGACTCCTGATCAAGAAGAATGAGATATGCTTCTGAAAATATATTGGTTTCTTAGATGATTTAATTGTTTTGAAATTCATGTCGACCTTTCCTTATAATTCATCATTATGATCCACCCATGCCTGAGATAACTCAAATATGGACACTAACTCTTTCCATTACAATTTAAAGTGTACGATAATCAACAGAAAAACTAGCTTGCCTCAACCTCTTGAAAATCCCAGAATACAGTGCTAGTTGATCACTTTTGTACTCTCTCTCTTTGATATATCATCATATTAGTTTCTTCTCAAAATTATCGAACTCCCCATTAATTTTTATATATTGATTTTATAATTCAAAAATATTTGTGGGAAAATAATTCCATAATTATTTTATAAAAATTTATTTATGATCGACGATAGAAAATCCCCATAAAAATAGTAACTTTTAACATGATTAGTAATTGTAAATATTAAAATTGGACCTTATATACAAATTAACCATCAGTCCTATCTTTAAATATCCATTTAAACTTCATTCAAAATTCCTTGAATATTAGCTAGAATCACTACTTTTGATCAATCCAGTGATATTGAGGAATTATTTGGATAAAAAAGCATCAACATATTTCAATTTCACCAAGTGTTGGTGATTTTGTAATAATTTAAAAGTCTGATGCTTTATCTGTAAGGTCTTATAGACTCTCTACAAGTGAATTTATACACACAAAGTCTCATGTAGATTTAGAGTCTTATGGTACACTATGAAAGCCATATGACCATTCCCAATGTCACATGATGATGTAGATTCTGACATCAGACAGAATCATATAAGGTAGCTTAGAAAGTCATTTGTGGCTCACCGAAGTCATATATTGCCTCTCAACATCTTATGAGATCAAGTGAAAATTCATAAAAGAGAATATATTAAATTCATACACAACTAACTATGAAGTTATATGCTAGAGGATGAAGTATTATGATTTTAGGTGTAAAGTCATATATGAGTATATATCAAAGTCATATGCAACTCAATGTGAAGTCATATGGAAAAGAATGAATTCTTATGAGACTTCAAGACTCAGATGATTTTAAGCCTTAGAACTAGAGTTTCCTATTTCAATACATAATAGTAGATTCTTCTCAAAAATACACTAGTCACCTCCAACAACCTCAAACAAATTTATCATCCATTCCAAAAAACTTCTCACTTTTGGTTGGAAACAAATAAAACAGTTTCAACTATTCCCAAGTAACTCCATAAATTAAAGCACTTAATTATTAGTGAAAATATTCATCACCAACAATACACCATCACTTTATTCCCCTCAAGAATTAATTTTTAATTTAATTAGCTGGATTATAATGTCATACATACTTTGTTAAACATTCTAGTAGTTCCCTTAAACCATAAAATAACACAATTAAATTCAGTTTATATATTGCCACACAAACCTTTAAAAAACCATCGATTAAAATTAATTATTTCATAGTGAATTTATAATCTCATTGATTATTGTTAATATTTTAATGAAGCATCATTATGAATCCTTAATTATTTTATTTAATTTTACATTACTTTTTTTTATCACAAGCACTAAAATGTCAAAGCCAACCAATCACCACCTTCCATAATTTAGAAACTCATTCCATTGATTGATTCAATAATCTCACTTAATCATATACACTGTTTCTTTATATATTATTATAATTATTATTATTCATTAATAATAATATTTACAAAATTAGCATAAGAAAATTCCAACATCCTGACCAAGAATTTCACTCTCCATTGAGTTCCAATTACTCATTCAATTGTTACTCAAATACCAATAGCATGGAATTGTGAAACCACATTTATTTTAAAAAGGTTTATTAGTATTATTTTCATAATAATTCACACTACCACAGATCGGTGCATATGCATCGACTACTTTCATTAGCACAAAATAGAAATCACTTATAAAATAATCAACTTTATTAGTACTAGCTAAAAGCGCTGATAAAGGTTGATCTTTCTCAGTGCTATTTTTAGCACTGATAATTTTTTTAATAAAAAATATTATTAATATATATAAAATTATTATATTTATATTCAAAATAATTTTTATTTATATACATTAATTAAATTACGCATGTTTATAATTAATATAAATATGATATATTAATATATATTTTTTAATAATTCAAATATACATATACATATTTATATATAATGTTTTAAAAAAAGTATTTATAATATTATAAATAAATAATAAAAAAAATATATATATTTAAATAATTATAAAATTTTAATCAATTTTTTTAAATAATAATTTTTTTATTATATTTATAATTATATATAATTATATATTAATAAATATATTTTTAATTATATAAATATATATAATTAAGTAATTATATGTAATTATATATATATAAATATATAAATATATTTATATTTATATACAAATGTTTTTAAATATATTTAATTATAATTAGAATTATAAATATAAATATATATATTTAAATATTTATAAAATTATAATAAATATTTTTAAATAATATATATTTATTATATTTATAATTATATATACTTATATATTTATATATATATATATAATTATTTTATTATATATAATTATATAAATATAAATATAATTATATTAAATTATTTATAAATATTTTTTTTATAATTATGATTATAAATAAATAAATAAATATTTTTATATTTGTAAATAATTTTATGTATAAAAAATTTTCAAATCTCTATTAGTCAGAATATATAATATTTTATTTATATACATTGATTACAAAATGTGTTTATAATTAAAATAAATATAATCTATTAATTTTTTATTTAAATAGTTACGTAATATATAAATTAATATATTTATTTAAATATGTATTTATATTGATATTAAATAATTTAAAATATATGTACATGTATAACTGCATGTATGTTTGTGTATATATGTGTATATAAATGTTTTTGTATACATGTGTGTGTAGATGTGTATGTGTATATATTGTAATTCACGTAAATGTTACAAATTCAGTTTTTAATATTTTTGTAATTTATATAATTTAATTTATCCATTTATTATTATACATTCATTAATAATGCTAAAAATATATTTAATCATATTGTAATATTTATCTATGCATATATTTATTTACTATATATATGTAATATTTTCAATATGTTTGTAATTTATATGAATAACATTTATTAATTTTTATTTATTAAATTTTAACATTAAAAATATGTTTTAAATTTATATAATAAAACTATTTAAGTGATTTTTTAAATAATTTTTTAATAAAAAAATTTAATTATAAAATTGTAAATATATATAATTTTTAAAAAAAAAGTATTATTGAAATTATAAATAAATACATATTTAAATAAATTTAAAATTATATTAAATATTTTTAAATAACAAATATATTTATTATATTTATAATTATATATTAATATATATTAATATATTTATAAATATATATAAATACTTTTAAAATATTTTTAATCATAAATATAATTATAAATAAATAAATACATATTTAAATAATTATAAAATTTAAAATAGATATATTTATAATTATATATAAATACTTTTTAAATATATATATTGATAATTATAATTATAAAAAAAATAAATATTTAAATAATTAAATAATTATAATAAATATATTTAAATAATAAATATATTTAATATATTTCTAATTATATATTTATATTTATAGATATATATATTTATATAAATATATTTATTTTTTATTATAATTAAAAATAAATAAACACATATTTAAATAATTATGAAATTACAATAAATATATTTTTAAAATAAATATATTTATTATATTTATAAATATTATCACAACCCGTCCCAAAGGGGCCCATGCTGTGACTCCCCAAACCTGCCTCCAATAGGCCAGGGGCTGACGACTAGCACCGAGAAGACATATCACTAAAATGGGAGGTCTTCGCCATACTACTTGTACACAATCACACATCTCCAAGTCTATACAATGATGAAATGTAAAAACAACTAAACAACCATGCTTGCATACATTTAAATCCTGTTACTAGAGTATGATAGAAAGTAAAAGGAATTAAACAGGGAAAAATACAATCCCACCATAGAGTCTGAAAACACAAGTCTATCCTAAAAGTAATTATTGGGACTATTGTAAGAAATCCGCAAGAACACACGTTGGTCTTTCTAGTCTCACTAAGCACAATCTGGTCCTAGTCTGCCTATACCTCTGTCAAATGGTCAAATGTCTGCACAAGGCATGACATGTAAGGGCAAAGCCCGTGCATGGTGAGTATAACAATACTCAGTAGGACACCCCAAAACTAAAAAAACACATAATAAAAGAAATACAGTCAGCTCTACACTAGTTTATGTCTACAACACATATAAAAATAATATCAAGATATACTCAACAAGACACAAAATCTAAAGGTATGTCAAAACCATAGTATTACATCTTAGGATTCTAGCTCGACGATTCCACAATGCACTCCTCTGGCAGAACACACTCATGAGTCTGATAGCACTGATGATGGATGTTCGAGTGGTACTGCTCATCAGGTCTCATCCTGATAAATAACACTCTGATAGCTAGTATCAAGAGAGTACAATACTCAAATGAGGATCACTCCCTAGTCCATGAAGTGATACCAACAAATCAACCTAGATTAACCCGCTAAGTAGTGGATCGACGCCCATGTGGTGTTGTTCATGATAATACCAAGGACTCCACCTAGGTAACAAATATGAATATAGGATCTCACTATGGGTCTCTCAGTGGGATTCCGATAACTATATCCAATAAGTACTGCTGAAAGGATTGTAGTACTAGGATTAGGAGACGATTTCATACCAAACTTCATGGAAAGGATAATGGGTACATAAACTAATGAAGCTTGTCCAAAATATAAAGGACAAGGGCTCTAAGACATGCAAGAAAGAGAAAAAAACATGTAGTAGGGGTCATATACCGTGTTCCTTGACAACTTGTCTGGCCCGTGTAAACGACCCATGTCATCAAGTCTTGTCCTAGTAGTAGTACACGTTGTATAAAAATCCTGTGTACTCTATCGATGTGTCAGTACATGTCTCCAACCCATATATGTCTGACCATGTACCCGTACATGCCTTAGTCCATGTACCTGGTCTGGGTTGTGTCCGTGTGGGGGAGTACACACTCTATAGGTAGTCAGTGTACTCTACCCCATGTCTGTGTACATTACAAAGTACACAGAGTTCATCCGAGAGGGACCACATGTTGTGTGGTAGGGGTCACATTCCGTGTGATACTTAACTGCCTCTAGAAACCTTATCTGCTACTCAGGGGTCCCACACGCCCTGTAATCCCAGATTACACGTCGTATTGATTTAGTTTTTCCAGAAACCCTCATTCTTCCTTACGCTTATGCCCGGACTGTTTCTGACTCGGATCTCAGCTCTAGTTAAACTGGTAATCAAGGATCATCTCACCTGAGCCTCTCCATTACCCGAACAACATATTTCAGTGACAAATCCATTCGAAAAATAGATATATAGGTCATTCTTCATTATGAACTCAAGAACTTGAAATTGGTTATCCAGCACTATCCAAATCAATTTTTCTTTATATTCATAGATCCATCGTGTCATGTCGATCCCAAATCTATGATTTAGGATTATTGTTCCATGAAACAGGTGTACAATGATCGATTGATCAAGATTTTTTGTGTCGCAGACCAAACAAAGAACGCCCATGACGAACGTAGAACTAAGGGATAAAATCAAAATAATAGATAGGAGGAACAATCCTCGATCGATGTTCATGTTGATCTTGGTTCATTTATATTTTAATAATAATCTAAATAAATAAAATTAAAAATACAGTCTCCAGTCAAAACCCAGAAAATAATCCCATCCCATAACATGATCTAACCGCAGATCAATCTATTCCTTGTTTGATTCATGCTCATCATTGAAATCAAGAATGGGGAAGAATAAAATGAAAACACATTACCTACCACGATTTGGATTGATCTCTAATGAATAATGGGGTTTCACAATTGTCACTGGAAAGATCTTTTGAATCTTAGGTTGGTTGATCGTCGATCCATGATCCCTTAATTGTTCGCCTAAGATAATTCAACGACGCTCTCTCCAACATGTCTAGGGTTATGTGGACAACCCTGGAATTCTAGTATAATGAACGTTTAAAATATTGTTAATTACTACATAAAAAAAATAAACTAAAAATAATTTATTAGGTTATTTTATTCATTTTCGTGCCCATGATAACTTTTCTACAAAATTCTCATTCTGAATAATGTTATATCACACCTAGGTTAAACCTCAAATTCTAAACTCAATGATGCCCTTATATTTTGGATCCGAGCACCCATTTATAAGTTATTAAATTTTTTCAGGAAAACTACGCACACGTGCTATTTTATATATTTAATATATTTCAATAATTTGTCCTGGGAATAGTGGGCCTCATAATCGCATGTCATCTCATCTCCTGGACTCAAAAATAATCCATTTAGTATCCAAAAATAATTCACTGAAAATCCAAGATATTACATTCCTCCCACCTTGGGGGTTTACATCCCCAAAAATCCAATATAAAGGCTACTCAAAAAGAAGTGGGTACTGAGCCTGAATCTGAGTCTCCTGCTCCCATGTGCTCTTCTAGAGATTCCTAGGCTACCACGAGACACACACCAAAGGAACCAATTTCCCATGACAGATCCTCTCCTGATGATCCATGATTTTTATCAGGTACTCAGCAAAGGTCTCTCCATCCTCAATGTCCAGCTCACCCCAGTCGATAATGTGTGATGGGTCATGGATGTACCACCTTAACGGTGACACATGGAAGAAATCGTGTACTCGGTCTGACTATATAGGTTGATCTAAGTGTAATTCCACCTCTCTAACTCTACGCTTTATTTGAATGGGCCGATGAACCTTGGAGATAGTTTTCTGCATCGACCAAATCTATGTAATCCACATCCAGGTGATACACATAAGAACACTTGGTATTACTTTTCGAACTCCAAAGACCTCTGTCACCTATCATCTTAAGAATTATGATGGATCTAGGTAGTCTTCATCTACACTTGGATGATATGAACCTTCTTTGTTGTAGCTCACACCAACTCCACATCTATGAGTGCTGACTCTCTTGGGTCAGTACAACAAAGTGGTGACCTATAGGGTCACCCATACATTACCTTGAATAGGGCCATACTGATGGTGGAATGGTAGCTATTTTTGTATGAGAAATTCACTATTGGTAGTTGATCCTTCAAATATTGAAAAAGTATAACATGAAATCTCACAAAATTTCCTCCATAACCTGAATGGTCTTCTCATTTTGACCATTAGTTTGGGGGTGGAATGCTCTGATCAAGCATAACCGGGTCCCAAACGCATCCTATAATCCCTTCAAAAACTGGGATATAATTTTAGCATCATGATCAAATACAATCCTTAATGGGACTCCTTGGAGTCGTACTATCTACTGAATGTAGAGGCATCCCAAGAAGTCTACTAAACTCTTCTCTTGTATAGCTAGAAAGTCGATCGACTTGGTGAGTCAGTATGTGATCACCTAGATTCATTCATATCCCCTTGATATACCTTGTAAGCCTATCATGAAGTCCATAGATACCCCATCCCACTTCCAATCTAGAACCTCAAGGGTTTGAGCTAAACCCTCTAGAAATTTGTGCACATCCGTCACTTATTGACAAGTAATACATCGAGAGACAAAATTTGCAATTCATTTCTTCATCCCTAGTCGAAAAAAATGACTTCTAAGCTCTTGATACATATTTTTCACACCAGGATGTACCGCTAGAGGAGACTTATGAATCTATCTCATAAACTCCTCCCTTAACATCACTGGTACCATCATGTATTCTATGGAAATAAAGACGTGCTTCCCACCTTTAAAAAATCCATCAGCAGCATTCCCACTGGATATCTTAGCCCATAGGGTCTCACAGTTGGCATCCCCAAGTTACACCTCCCCGAACCACTATAAGAGACGAGGGGTAACAATTATTTAATGAAGTTAAGATTCTCCATCTCCATAAAAAATGGATAACTATAATGAGGCCAACTACCCAAAAACCTCTTTTAGAAGCTGCAAAAAAGATCTCCTAATTAGAGCATCTGATACCACATTCTCCTTCCCAAGAGCATAGATAATTTCAAAGTCTTATTCCTAGAGGAACTCTAGACATCATCTCTATATCAAGTTAAGATCATTCTAAGAGAAGATATACTTGAGACTCTTGTGATCAGAGTAAATCATAAACTTCTCACCCATTAGTTAGTGTAACCACATCTTCAAGGAGAATTATATTACTTCTAGCTCATGATCATGGGTTACTTAGTTCTTCTTAGGTGGTATCAACTGTAATGAACCATAAGAAATAACCACTTTCCTCTATATCAGAACACAACCAAGCCTGGTCCCTGATGCATCACGGAACAATACATACTTGACACCCTCCTCTACTAATCTCAATATGGGAGATCTCTTCAAACTCGACCTAAATATCTAAAAATCATACTTTAACCTTTATGTCTATATGAAATACTTCCCCTTTCAAGTCAAAAGATATTATGAGTGCTGATATCTTGGAGAAATATAGTATAAATCTTCATTAATAGGCTCCCAACCCAAGGAAGCTTCACACCTCCGTCAAATTTTTGGGTTGATCCCAAAATAACACTACCTTGTCTTTGGCGAGGTCCACTTCCAATCCATATACTGACATAACGTGTCCTATAAAGTGGAATTCTTGAATCTAGAACTGGAACTTTTATTGGTTATCATAAATGTGGTGCTCTCAGAGTGTGTCTAGAACCATCATCAAGTGTATCACGTGCTCTTTCTTGAATGTTGAGTGCACAAGGATATAGTAGATGAAGAATAGCATGAAAAAGTCTAAGTAATGATGAAATATATGATTCATGAGTCCCCTGACACAATTTGATTGTTCATCATTCCAAAGGGCATCAAAAAGTACTCATAGTGACTGTAGCGACATCTGAATGAAGTCCTTGGTATATCCTTATCCCATAATCACAACTGGTGATAGAATGATATAAGGTCAACCTTCTAGAACCATTTCACGCCTCTCAGAGGACCAAAACGTCATTTATCCTTGGTAGTGGAAATGTTTTCTTCACGGTATCTTGATTCAAGAATTGTTAGTCCACACATAAACTCAAGATTTTGTCTTCCTTATTGGAAAACAAAACTAGGAAACTGGAACATCCTTTCCTCTGTAAGTCCTCCAACTACACCCTCAGCTCATGAAGCTCTATGAGATCCATCAGATATGATATCATAGATATAAAAGTCATCCTAGGGTGCAAATCAATATTGAATCTTATATACCAATGGGGAGTTAAACATGGAACATCCTCAGGGAAGATATCGTCATACTCTGCCAGTTTTGGGTCAGACTTACCTCGAAACCCAAGGGGTGTCTATTACTAAAACTCATAAATCATGATTAGACTATACACATCACCTGTAACATCCCAGGTAATTAAAGAATAAATAATTTTCATATTTATTAATATTTACGAATTAAATATTAATTTTAATTAAAAGGGGTTTCTACATTCGATAGCGTACTCGATACGCAACGATGAGTTTCTTTGAAAACTTACGTTGCACACAAGTAATAAAATAATATTATTTTAAATTTTAGTTAATAAGTAGACGTTGTACTGGTAGGAATGGATAGAAATAACTAAAATATGATTATATATGTTTTTAAATGTTTTTACATTTACCCAATAAAAGATAAAGGCTTAAAATACGGAAAGAGTTCAATTTTAGGCATTTAAACCCTAATTTTTACTAAGGGTTCACTTATCACCTTTTGACGACGAAACGTCATTAAATATAGTTTTGATCAATCTTATAAATTCTATTTGACCGAAAATAACTCTTCTTTAGAATCAGGACATCAAAATTTACTTTGTGTAAATTTTTGGTACCTTTCCGATAAAGTTCATTTTTTAATGAATAGTTTAAAATGTTGTATTTTAATTCAAAACCACTTTTTAATCTAATTTATTTATATGATTAGATTATCTTTTGAATTTGTTTTAAAGTGAAATTAGAGAATATTTTTACCATTAAATCCAATAGTGGTCGTTGGAATTAATTTCACTTTGAAATCAGACTTAAACTAGTGTCAATCTTTTGATACTTATTGTTTCATAAAAACACGCTATTTGCTCTGACAGCGGGAATTAATTATTAAATTAATTAATGTGACTTATATGTTTTGAATTTTGTAAAATAGACTTCATTTTTGAATTTGTAATATCAAATATAGCTTAGGGTGAATTTTTGGTAATTTTCTGAAAAACTTCAATTTTTGATGAATAGTGAAACCACTAAGTGGTACTTATAAAAACTGATTTTCCGTTTAAATGAAATTTTGCCATCATTGTGTTTTGATTTTCAAAAATCCGACATACATGGTTGTCATTAAGAAGTAAAATGTGGTTCAATGAGATTAAAATAATTTTTTGGTGAATAGTAACTTATTAAGTTTTTAATCGCGATTAGTGGTAATTAGTGTAGTTTAAGGTAAAAATAATGTTTTAATAATATGAGATGAGCTTGACACATGTCCTACCCTCATTGGATGTGTCATGGCCGACCAATACAAGCCATGGGTCAACTTTGGGACCCCATGGAGCCACTTTGGTTGGGAAATGACATAAATAACGTTTTATTTAATGTAAAAGTAAAAATGACACAAATATAATATGTTTTACGAAAACAATTTTTACATGGGGTTATAAAGATCCGATTTTTGATTATAAATATTAATTGGAAAGCTAAAAAGATTTCAGACATCATATTATTTTGTTTTTAATTTTTAGACTTTAAATAAATTAAATTATTTATGACATCATTATGATGCAGCGATGACTTCATTATTTAACGATTTAAATAAAATGGAAGGATAATGTAATATCTAAAACCTACACATGTCCAAAACCTATTGTATGGAAATATTTCGAAGCCTTATCATATTATACTCGAATTATATCAATGTGGGACCTTAGAAATTGGAAACACTTTTGAAAATAAAATAATATTTTCATGATTTCCAAAAGTGCCCCTCCTCTCCTCTTATAAAAGGCCCCCACCTCTACCTTATTTCACACACTCCTCAAGCCTTTGGCTCGGCCATACCCTGCCCATTTACTCCCTCCACATCCCTATACTCATCCTAGAGGATTTCCTTTGGGCATAATCCTTTCAAAGGAAGCCTTTAGGCTCAAATCAAAAGGAGTTACACTTTTAAAGGTAATTCAATCTCTCATGTTCATTTGTTTTATTTTGCTTCTCCAACCACCTAAACTCTTTTTATTTACTTCTTTTGTAAAAACACCAGTATCTTCAATATACTAGGATGTTTTTATAAGATTTATTCGAGCTACACTCTCACATAACTACATAAAATGGTTAAAGAACATACGGTTTCCGTGGATGGAGAAATTCTGCCTCCCGAAACGATGATTGTTCAATACTCATTTAACACCTTCAAAGGTGACCATTATGATGTCACTATTTTTATATATGATATATAATATGTTTATTATTTCCTTAATCTTCTGTATTTTTTATTTATGGCATACCATTATTGTTTCCATTATGGGTAAACACGATATCTTCATTTTAGGAAGTGCGGACTACCGCCCCTGAAAGTGATTTGATTCGTTAATACCATATGTGGGATGTGTAAAGGATAAAGTTAATGATATTATATATGTTATTATACTGGAATTATAATATACTCTTATATCATTATGATTCCATTCCAGAAAATACGAAATAGAAATGGAAGTAGCGTTCATGCGTACGTACGGCTTACCGTCTCCATGAACGGTGCATTTCATTTCTTACCTCTAAATGATTATGTAATATTATGAATACATGTATATGCTGGATATATATGATATATATGATATCCAAATCAGGAATGGAATTCTGGATATAAAGAACCCTTGACCACACAAACAACATGTAATTGTAAGAAGTCCACTTTCGACTTAAGAACCAAATATCGACAAAACAAACATTATTAACTTAAATGGCTACATAATGTTTATAACATGGAAATAAGTTATATAAAAGGAATAATGAACTTGAAGAAGGTTCTTAAGCAAGTATAAATTAACTCATGTTTATTATTCAGGACATTAAAGAACGATCGAGTCAAGTCGGACCCAAGGTAAGGGACTTCGTCTCAATCTCCTTTTATTGAGGAATATTTCGTTTTATACACAACTTTCTTTTATAAGGTGTATAAACCCCTTTGACTTTTACTTTTATACAAAAGGAATATTTTTCTACGAAGCGTTTTACTAAACGACAAAAATGTTTTTTTAACGTACGCGGTGACAACGACCTTTTCCGCTGCCGCGAGTATTATTTGGTCTTTGGATTCCTCAACAAGCCGTAATGTTTTTAAAATGAAATAAATACCATATAATATTTTATGTATTTTGGTATTGAAAATGGTTTTGATATAAGATTATATTATGATATATTGTGATTGAAATGTGGAAATGTTATCATTCCTTTATATTGGTTTTATGTTTTATGATTTTATATTGGTACTTGGACATTTGACGGGTGGTTTCGTGATAAACCATATGACGGGTGGTGCCGTGAATACCAGGACGGGTGGTTACGTTATAACCTCCAATGCATTGGGTATGGAAGTCGGACGTATGGCTATTCCATTAAGTGTGTATGGAAATTGGCCGTATGGATATTCCATTAAGTGATATGTGTGGAAGTCGACCGTATGGTGATTCCACTTAAGTATGTTTATGTCCCAAGTTACCTTTATATATGTTATGTGTTCTTTATATGAGTTTTATGGTAATCCTATGGTTAAAAAAAGGTAATTAATGATACTTTATTCAGTGAAGAGTTTTTACTAGTTCATGAAGGTGAAGGTATTACTTTGATAGAGTACACATGGTTTACTTGATGTTTGAAAAACTAACAGTTTTCATTCTTTGTGTATCCCTTACTGAGGTTTTTATGCTCACCCCGAGTTTTTTTTGAAAAGTTTTTCATAGGACTTAATGTGGAATAAGGTCAAGGATGGGATCAAAGGAATGTCATTCTATATAAAACATGGAACTAGACATGTTTCTTTTAAGAGTTTTTTTATTATGGAAACTTAGTAGAAGTGACTACTTTGTAATCTTTTGAGATGTAATAGTTATGGTCTAATTCTCTAAAACTCTAAACCTGAAAAGATCCTCAACGTGAATTATTCATTTAATTCAATATTAAGTAATGTTTAAGGCCGGGGCCTTATAGTTGGTATCAAAGGTCGGTTTAGATAACTTTAGGAGTTAGAATTATATTAAATGATTAACCAAAAATATTTTTTTATGGTCAAATTGAAGTGATATAGCATTTGATGATTACCATGTTGCTTCATCTAAGACATGTTTGTTCAGAATGGTTTTCCGTAGAGGAAACAAGGAAGCAGTGCTAGGAAGGCATACAGAAGGAAATAACCTTCCGAATCAGCATCCTGAGATGGTTGGAATTGGAACTGAACAGTTTGTTGCAGTAATGGCACAGTTGACTCAGGCTATAAATGGTGGTGGTATCCATGCACGAGATCAGCCAGATCAACCGCAGAGGAACATGTCAGTGGTGGAACATTTAATGAGGCAACATCCCCCATCATTCAGAGGATCATCTGACCCTATGCTAGCTGAAGGGTGGATAAAAGCACTGGAGAAGATTTTCGATTTCATGGGGTGTTCAGACAATCAAAAGGTTAGTCTTTCTATTTACCGTTTGGAGGGTGGGGCAGATCAGTGGTGGTCGATGGTTAAAAATATCAGGGACGCTGATGATATTGATGCTCTCGACTGGGATGAATTCAAAGGTATGTTTCTTGAGAAGTATTTTCCTAAGGATGTTCGACTTAGGATGGAAAAGAAATTCTTGGAATTGAGGCAAGAGGAAGACTCAGTGGCTACCTATGAAGAAAGGTTCACTCGATTGGCAAGGTATGCTCCAAATTTTATCCGAGACCTGGATTGTAAAATCAATCGTTTTTTACTTAGGATTAAAGCCAAAATATCGAAGGGAATTAGCTTCTTGTGAGTTTAAAAGTTAGGAAAAGCTTGTTCGATGTGATGAGAAGGTGGAAATGGAGTTTTCCGATGATCAAGTGTTCTATAACAACCAACAAAAGAAGAGACCGAGGTGGCATGAGAAAAGTTAAGAATTATTCAAAAAAGTCTGATGGTAAGAAAACTAAGTTTCCAGTTTGTGATAAATGTGGAAAAAGGCATGCTGGGGAATGTCTTCTGAATTTTGGAAAGTGCTACCGATGTGGTAAGATGGGACATAAGGCTCATGATTTCACTGAAAAGGATCAAGGTGAAGGTAGGACCAAATTTGATTTACAGTTAGTGAAATGTTTTAAGTGCAATGAGATGGGTCACTATGCAAATGAGTGCCCGACAAAGAGCTTGAGTGATGGGAAGCAGTTAGACTACAAGTAGAAAGGGGTGGTGAAATCCTTTGTAACTACTTCAGCAGATGTTGGGCCATCGAATTAAGTAGTATCAGGAGTTACAAAGAATATTGGTGAATACTCCAGTTTTGCACTACCTTCCAGGAATGATGAGTTTGTTATATACAGTGATGCTTCGTTGAAGGGACTTGGCTGTGTCCTTATGTAGAATGATCAGGTAATTGCTTATGCTTCACGATAGTTAAAAACTCATGAGGTAAATTACCCTACACATGATTTGGAATTAGCTGCTGTTGTCTTTGCTTTAAAAATTTGGAGGCATCATTTGTATGGAGTAAAGTGTGAAATATATACTGATCACAAAAGTTTAAAGTATATATTCACTCAGAAAGAATTGAACATGAGACAGAGGAGATGGCTGGAATTAATCAAGGATTATGATTGTACAATTCATTACCATCCGGGAAAAGCAAATAAAGTGGATGATGCTTTGAGTCGAAAAAGTAATGCTTCATTAGCAATGTTGCGTTTGGAACGTGATCCTTTGGTTAAAGATTTGATTAAATTTGGCATAGAAGTTGTTGGTACAAGATTTTCTTCTATTTTGTTTCAGGTATCAGTGAAATCTTCTCTATCAGACAGAATCAAGCAAGCACATAAGCGAGACAGTGAGTTGAAGAAAAAGGTAGAGCTGGTTCAGAAAGGTAAGTTTCCAGAATTCAACATTGATAATGATTGTGTTTTGAGGGTTGGGAAGAGATTATGTGTGCCTTGTGATTCACAGTTGAAGAATGAGTTGTTATGTGAGGCTCATAATTCCCCGTTTTCAGTTCATCCTGGCAGTACTAAGATGTACAGAGATCCGCGGGAGTATTACTGGTGGGATGGAATGAAAAGAGATATTTCTGATTTTACTGTGAAGTGTCTGACTTGTCAGCAGGTTAAAGTAGAGCGGCAGTTACCGAAAGGGATGCTTCAGCCTTTACCAGTTCCAGAGTGGAAATGGGAAAACATATCCATGGACTTTGTTGTGGGATTACCGAGGACATCTCGAGGTAATAATGCAATCTGGGTTATTGTTGATCGGTTGACTAAATCTGCTCATTTCCTTGCTATACGAGATACTTTTTCCCTAGATCAACTTTCCCGTTTGCATCTTAAGGAGATAGTCTGGTTACATGGAGTTCCCCTCTCCATTGTATCTGATCGTGATCCCAGGTTCACATCTAACTTTTGGAAATGACTTCAGAAGTCGTTGGGTACTGAATTAAATTTTAGTAGAGATTTTCATCCTCAATCAGATGGGTAGTCAGAACAAAAAATTCAGACCTTGGAGGATATTCTACGATCTTGTTTGATGGATTATCAGGGAAGTTGGGACCAACATATTTCTTTGGTTGAGTTTTCTTATAATAACAGCTTTCATTCCAGTATACAGATGGAACCATTTGAGGCATTATATGGGAAGCGGTGTCGAACTCCGGAATTTTGGGATGATGTGGGTGAAAGGAAGCTGATGGGACCAGAATTGGTAGAAGAGATGGCAGAAAAAGTTCAGTTGATTCAAAAGCACATGAGAACAGCTCAGAGCTGGCAGAAGAGTTATGCGGATAACCGGAGGAAGGATCTATCTTTCGAGGTAGGTGATCATGTTTTTCTCAAGGTTTCTCCTTGGAAAAGTGTGATGAGATTTGGTAAGAAAGGAAAGCTGAGTCCAAGGTTTATTGGACCATATGAAATTCTGGAGAAAGTTGGATCAGTTGCTTACCGAGTGGCTTTACCTCCGAGTTTATCTCAGGTACACAATGTTTTTCATGTTTCGATATTGAGGAAGTATATGCCAGATCCATCTCATGTTTTGAGTCCAGAGGTAGTTCAGCTGGAGGAGAACCTATCTTATAAAGAACAACCAGTCTAGATTCTTGACCACAGGGAGCAGGTGTTACGGAATAAGGTGATTCATCAGGTAAAGGTTTTGTGGAAAAACCATCTGATTGAAGAGGCAACGTGGGAATCTGAAAATGCTATGAGGGATAAATACCCCCACTTATTTTGATAAGTGAATATAATTGCAAGGACAAAATTCCCAAAAGGGGGGAAGGATGTAACATCCCAGGTAATTAAAGAATAAAGAATTTTCATATTTATTAATATTTACGAATTAAATATTAATTTTAATTAAAAGGGGTTTCTACATTCGATAGCGTACTCGATACGCAACGATGAGTTTCTTTGAAAACTTACGCTGCACACAAGTAATAAAATAATATTATTTTAAATATTAGTTAATAAGTAGCTGTTGTACTGGCGGGAATGGATAGAAATAACTAAAATATGATTATATATGCTTTTAAATGTTTTTACATTTACCCAATAAAAGATAAAGGCTTAAAATACGGAAAGAGTTCAATTTTAGGCATTTATACCCTAATTTTCACTAAGGGTTCACTTATTACCTTTTGACGGCGAACCGTCAGTAAATATAGTTTTGATCAATCTTATAAATTCTATTGGAACGAAAATAACTCTTCTTTAGAATCGGGACATCAAAATTTACTTTGGGTAAATTTTTGGTACCTTTCTGATAAAGTTCATTTTTTAATGAATAGTGTAAAATCTTGTATTTTAATTCAAAACCTCTTTTTAATATAATTTATTTATATGATTATATTATCTTTTGAATTGGGTTTAAAGTGAAATTAGTGAATATTTTTACCATTAAATCCAATAGTGGTCGTTGGAATTAATTTCACTTTGAAATCGGACTTAAACTAGTGTCAATCTTTTGATACTTATTGTTTCATAAAAACACGCTATTTGCTCTGACAGCGGGAATTAATTATTAAATTAATTAATGTGACTTATATGTTTTGAATTTTGTAAAATAGACATAATTTTTGAATTCGTAATATCAAATATAGCTTAGGGTGAATTTTTGGTAATTTTCTGAAAAACTTCAATTTTTGATGAATAGTGAAACCACTAAGTGGTACTTATAAAAACTGATTTTCCATTTAAATGAAATTTTGCCATCATTGTGTTTTTATTTTCAAAAATACGACATACATGGTTGTCATTAATAAGTAAAATGTGGTTCAATGAGATTAAAATAATTTTTTGGTGAATAGTAACTTATTAAGTTTTTAATCGCGATTAGTGGTAATTAGTGTAGTTTAAGGTAAAAATAATGTTTTAATAATATGAGATGAGCTTGAAACATGTCCTACCCTCATTTTATGTGTCATGGCCGACCAAGACAAGCCATGTGTCAACTTGGGGACCCCATGGAGCCACTTTGGTTGGGAAATGACATAAATAACTTTTTATTTAATGTAAAAGTAAAAATGACACAAACATAATATGTTTTACGAAAACAATTTTTACATGGGGTTATAAAGATCCTATTTTTGATTATAAATATTCATTGTAAATATAAAAGGATTTCCTATATCATAGTATTTTTTTTATAATTTTTAGACTTCAAATAAATTAAAATATTTATGACATAATTATGATGCAGCGATGACTTCATTATTTAACGATTTAAATAAAATGGAAAGATAATGTAATATCTAAAACCTAAACATGTCCAAAACCTATTGGATGGAAATATTTCGAAGCCTTATCATCTTATCCTCTAATTATATCAATGTGGGACCTTAGAAATTCGAAACACTTTTAAAAATAAAATAATAGTTTCATGATTTCCAAAAGTGCCCCTCCTCTCCTCTTATAAAAGGCCCCCACCTCTACCTCATTTCACACACTCCTCAAGCCTTTGTATCGGCCATCCCCTGCCCATTTACTCCCTCCACATCCCTATCCTCATCCTAGAGGATTTCCTTTGGGCATAATCCTTTCAAAGGAAGCCTTTAGGCTCAAATCAAAAGGAGTTACACTTTTAAAGGTAATTCAATCTCTCATGTTCATTTGTTTTATTTTGCTTCTCCAACCCCCTAAAATCTTTTTATTTACTACTTTTGTAACAACAACAGTATATTAAATATACTAGGATGTTTTTATAAGATTTATTCGAGCTACACTCTCACACAACTACATCAAATGGTTAAAGAACATACGGTTTCCGTGGATGGCAAAATTCTGCCTCCCGAAACGATGATTGTTCAATAATCATTTAACACCTTCAAAGGTGGCCATTATGATGTCACTATTTTTATATATGATATATAATATGTTTATTATTTCCTTAATCTTCTGTATTTTTCATTTATGGCATACCATTATTGTTTCCATTATGGGTAAACACGATATCTTCATTTTAGGAAGTGCGGACTACCGCCCCCTGAAAGTGATTTGATTCATTAATACCATATGTGGGATGTGTAAACGATAAAGTTAATGATATTATATATGTCATTATACTGGAATTATAATATACTCTTATATAATTATGATTCCATTCCAAAAAATACGAAATAGAAATGGAAGTGGCGTTCATGCGTACGTACGGCTTACCGTCTCCATGAACGGTGCATTTCATTTCTTACCTCTAAATGATTATGTAATATTATGAATAAATGTATATGCCGGATATATATGATATATATGATATACAAATCAGGAATGGAATTCTGGATATAAAGAACCTTTGACCACACGAACAACATGTAATTGTAAGAAGTCCACTTTCGACTTAAGAACCAAATATCGACAAAACAAACATTATTAACTTAAATGGTTACATAATTTTTATAACATGGAAATAAGTGATATAAAAGGAATAATGAACTTGAAAAAGGTTCTTAAGAAAGTAGAAATTAACTCATGTTTATTATTCAGGACATTAAAGAACGATCGAGTCAAGTCGGACCCGAGGTAAGGGACTTCGTCTCAATCTCCTTTCATTGAGGCATATTTCGTTTTATACACAAATTTCTTTTATACGGTGTATAAAACCCTTTGACTTTCACTTTTATAGAAAAGGAATCTTTTTCTACGAAGCGTTTTACTAAACGACAAAAATGTTTTTTTAACGTACGCGGTGACAACGACCTTTTCCGCCACCACGAGTATTATTTGGTCTTTGGCTTCCTTAACAAGACGTAATGTTTTTAAAATGAAATAAATACCATATAATCTTTTATGTATTTTGGTATCGAAAATGGTTTTGATAAAGGATTCTATTATGATATATTTTGATTGAAATGTGGAAATGTTATCATTCCTTTATATTGGTTTTATGTTTTATGATTTTATATTGGTACTTGGACATTTGACGGGTGGTTACGTGATAAACCATATGACGGGTGGTGCCGTGAATACCAGGACGAGTGGTTACGTTATAACCTCCAATGCATTGGGTATGGAAGTCGGCCGTATGGCTATTCCATTAAGTATGTATGGAAATTGGCCGTATGGCTATTCCATTAAGTGATATGTGTGGAAGTCGAACGTATGGTTATTCCACTTAAGTATGTTTATGTCCCAAGTTACCTTTATATATGTTATGTGTTCTTTATATGGGTTTTATGGTAATCCTTTGGTTAAAAAAAGGTAAGTAATGATACTTTATTCAGTGAAGAGTTTTTACTACTTCATGAAGGTGAAGGTATTACTTTGATTGAGTATACATGGTTTACTTGATGTTTGAAAAAATAACAGTTTTCATTCTTTCTGTATCCCTTACTGAGCTTTTTATGCTCACCCCAAGTTTTTTTTGAAATGTTTTTCATAGGACTTAATGTGGAATAAGGTCAAGGATGGGATCAAGGGAATGTCATGATATATAAAACATGGAACTAGACATGTTTCTTTTAAGAGTTTTTTTTATTATGGAAACTTAGTAGAAGTGACTACTTTGTAATCTTTTGAGATGTAATAGTTATGTTCTAATTCTCTAAAACTCTAAACCTGAAAAGATCCTCAACGTGAATTATTCATTTAATTCAATATTAAGTAATGTTTAAGGCCGGGGCCTTATATCACCTACTAGTATTGCCGGTACCATATACTTCTCTACCAGTGGAGGAATGGATGGTGCATCACCTAGAGGTAACATCTCAGGAACTAGTCCCTGTATCGATGCCTCATCATTGATGGGATCATCCTCATGATCCTGATACTAAACCCATGCTCGTATAGGATGTAGAGGTATCCCAAAATAAACAAGATGTACCATGGTCAATGAGTATATATGGAGAGATAAATCAATAATGAAACGTGAACCACAACCCATTCCTACATGATGCATGTACCATTTTTTCCATATATCCATTATTCTGATGTACCAAGTAAAAAAGAGGGTGATTAGAGTCTTGGTGTATGGATACATTGGCCACCACTCCAACACTAGATTACCTTTCCTAAAAGACCAACTCAAAACACTTAATATAGTTTCCCCAAACCAATCTCCCAGACTCTCAGTCCTATATTAGAATTGACCCCCTCTGATACCACCCTGTCATGACCCATCCTAAAGGGACCCATGTCGTGACTCCCCAAACCTACCTACAATAGGTCAGGGGCTGGTGACTAGCCTCGAGAAGGCATATCACTAATACAAGATGCATTATCCTATGCTCCTATACACATGCACACATCTCTAAGCTTATACAGTGCTGAAATGTAAAAACAACTAAACAAACATTCGTGAATATATCTAAGTTCAACAACTACAGTATGATAGGAAGTAAATTTAAGTAAACATGTCGAAATACATGCCCTAAAAAAAGAGTCTAAAAACACAAGTCCAACCGGAAATTAGGTACTGGGGCTGCTATCAGTAAGTTTTAGGAACACACCTCAGTCTTTCTGGTTTCACTAAACACTATATGGTCTTAGTCCACCTAGGAATTTATCAAAATGTCAATTTTCTAGAGAATACATGACATGTGCGGGAAATTCCCATTCATGGGTGAGTATAAAAATACACAAAAGAACACTTTGAAACCACAAATCATACAAAAAAGAATATACAATCATCTCAACAATGATATTTTTCTACAACACATATAACAAGAATATCCAGATATACTCAACAAGACACACAGTCTAGAGGTAAGTCACAACCATAATATACTAACCTAGGATTCTAGCTTGAATATTCCAAAAAATCTCTCATCCAGCATAAACACTCATGAGTTTGATAGCACTGATGATGTCCTTCCAAGAGGTACTAATCATCGGGTATCATCCTAAGAAAGAACATGCTGATAGTTCGAGGAGAATATGATACTCAGATGAGGATCATTACTAAGGCCATGGGGTGGTACAAACAACTCAATATGTATTAACCTACTATGTAGGGGATCCATTCCCATGTAATTTTGTTCATGATGATACCATGAACTCTACCTAGGGAATAAAGATAAATAGAGGATCTCACTCTGGGCCTCTTGGAGGGATACCAATGACTCTATCTAAGAAGTCCAACTGAAAGGATCACAGTCCTAGGAGTAGGAGAAAATTATATAACAACCTTCAGGGAAAGGATAAGGGGAATGTACCCTAAATAAACTTGTACAAGATATAGGGAATAAGGGCTCCAAGCCATGTATAAAAGAGTACATAGTGTGTAGTAGGGGTTTCAGACTGTGTACCTTGACCCCATGTCCTTCCCTTGTAAACAACTTGTGTAATAATGCCATGTCCGTGTAGTAGTGAATGCGGTGTAGGCATCCCGTATACTCTACCAATGTGCCAGTACATATTTCCAACCAATGTATGTCTACCCATGTTCTAGTACATAGCTTTGTTATTGTCCCTAATCTAGGTTGTGTCTGTGTGGGGGAGTACATACCATATAGGTAGTCTGTTTACTCCATCCCATGTCCATGTATTTTTCAAATTTTATGTCGAGTTCACCCGGTATGGACCACAATATCTGTGAAAGGGGCACACACGATGTGATAATTTAATTCCTTTAGAAATCCTAGACACTACTCAGGGGGCCCACACCCCGTGTAATCCCGGATTACATACCGTGTTGATTGGGTTTTTTCTAGAAGCCCTCATTATTCCTTACTCACACACCTGCACCATTTCCACCTTGGATCTTGGAACCAATATGCCAGTAATCAAGGATCATCTCATCTAAGCCTCAATGCCACTCAAACAACAGATTATGGCATCAAATCCATTCCAAAAAAAATATCTATAGGGTTTTCTTAATTCTGTGATGAAGAAAACAAAATCTATTATCCATCATCATCTTAATCAATATTTATCCATCGTTTCACCTACTTCATGTCATTCCCTATCTAGATTTATGATTTGAGATCATTTCTTCAAGAAATCGGTGCATGATTAATGATTTATGGGTTTTTTCAAGTCACGGACCCAATGAAGAATGCCCATGATGAACGCAGAACTAGGGGCTAAAAGTAGAAGAACATATAGGAGAGACAGACCTTGATCATCGTTTTCATTGATATTGGTTCATTTCCATTATAAAAAATTGAAATAAATCATATAGTAAAGATATTCTCCCATAAAAACTCAATAACTACTCTAATCCCGCAAGATGATCATACCTTGGATCAATCTATTCTTTTATTGATACACATTCATCATAGAAATCAAGAATGGGGAAAAATAAAATCAAAACACATGAACAACCTCTAATTGGATCGATTGCTAATTAAGAATGGTTTTGCGACGTTATTTTTGGGGAGATCATTTGAATCTGATGTGCGTCGATCATCGATCCAAAATCCTATCATCCTTCACCAGAGATAATTATATAAATATATCTACAACATCTCTAGGGTTATGTAGCTAACCCTGGAATTCTTACATAACAATCTATTTAATTTTTTTAATCATTGTGTCAAAAAAATGAAATAAAATAATTTATTCAATTATTTTGTTCATTTTCACACCCATGATGAATTTTCTACAAATGACCCACTCCAACTAATGTTAAGTCACACCTATGGTAATTCTCACATTTTGAACTCAATGGTTCTCTCAACTTTTTTATCTAGGAACCCGTTTAAAAGTTATCCCACTTTTTTCTAGAAAACTATGTGCGCATACTATTTAATATATTTTAAACATTTATCTTGGGAACATTGTGCCTCAAAATCACACACCGTCTCAATTCCTAGTCTCAAAAATAATCCATATAATATCCAAAAATAATACACTGAAAATATGAGACATTATACTTATATATTTATTGTTATATATAAATACTTTTTATGTATATTTATTTTTATTTATAATTATTAATAAATAAATATATTTAAATAATTATAAAATTATAATAAATATAATTAAATAATAAATATATTTATTATATTTAGAATAATATATTAATATATTTATTTATAATTATAATTATAAATAAATACCAGAAAATTTTAGGTACCAAGCATGCTCGGTTATAAAAATTTATTAATTAAAAAAGAGTAAAACAAATATAAAGCACGTGACACATCAAAAGTCCCCAAAACATGAGAGTGTCCAAATCACCGCCCAAAAAAAAACCAAAGGAAAAGTCCCTAAACCCAGTTAAAAGTCCAAAAGACCCACATTATAAAGGCCCAAAGGACAAACAAACTTTCATTGGATGATCAGCATGATCCAGCCAACATTTACCACACCCTGAAGACCTCACACACCTGGCCGCATCGATGATGATAGACCGAAATCTCACCAACTGAGGTCATCCTCTTGGATGCCGAGTCATTTACCTAATGATATTGTAGTGACCTTCAGTACCATCACTCACGTGAAGAAAAACATCCTGGATGCCCATCGCCAGTGGTGTTAGAGTCTGCACATTATCTGAAGAAGATTCTCTCTATCAGCGTCTCATGCTGTCGATAACTTGTGATACCTAATATCATCACCACCAAAAATGTCCCATACCACCGCAGGTCATCTCATATCCACATGTGTTATGTTGGGACAAAGGCCCATGAGGTTAACCCATAAAAATCCCAATGCCCATCCCAGATCCACGCCATCCCATCATCCAGATCTATAAAACCATCTAGATATGGAATGATGTCAAAGATTGATTTTATTAATATTTTAATGACTTATTATATACTCCCTTTACTGATTTTATATTAAATGTGCATAATTTGTGTGAAATATTAATGTTTAAATATTAATTATCATTTTTGAGCACTATTTGAATTCATCCAAAATCAAGTCAGTTTACTAGTTTAGTAATACATATCACCCTACAGATCCAAATTTTGTGGTTATTATTTTCCAGGATTCCTTATTAAATTTACCACATATCATTAGAAGTAATCATTGGCTAATTCTACCATTTAAAGGGTCATATGGACCACACAAGAAAGCCCAAAGAATCTGTGAAGAAACTGGACCATCCATGAAGATTGAACTACTGGGATCAATCCAGAAGTGAAAATTCATTAATTCTCCTCAAACATTCGAATAACTATTCAAGGAGTCATGAATAAAACTTTCAAGTCCTAAATCCAAAAAACAAGAGGCCCAAATAAGGCTTTGAAGTTCATCCCACCATTCTGGACAAGAATTAAAATGAGGACACTTTTCCTGAATTTTCTCCAGATTTAATCATCAAATAAGGCTTTTATTTTTTAGTGTAAAAGATAAGATATGGGAGAAATTTTTTTTATAATAAATTATTTTTATTTGAGGGCATCTTCCTATCCCAAAACCCATTCACATTTCATCCTTTAAAAAAGCATTGATAAAAATGGACAGGTAAAACCTGTTTAGTAAAATAGCCATATCTTTGGTTGAAAAAGTCCAATGGATGTCCAATTTTTAGGGATAACAATAAAAATGAAAATCTACAATTTTGAAGAAGAGATAATAACTAGATTCATCTATCTGGAAGGCCAAATTGGCAATGCAATGGAGGGGTATATTTGGAATGAAAATTGTCCACCACCTTGGGCTATAAATACATCCCCTCCTCTCCTTTCAAAAAGGTCAGCATTTCAAAAGAGGGGAAAATAAATTGGAACGACCAAAGCCTTTAAAACGGCTTGGTAGGATGTTCCATATTCATGTTTTAACTTTAGATACCCTTCCTTCTCTCTTTTTTTTCATTTACTTTTGTGTTCTTCTTTGTTGTAATCTTGTAAGTCTTTGTTTTTGTAATTCTATTTTAATGAAAGTTTCTTCTTCTTCATCTATTATCATCATAAAACTTCTGTTAAATAATATTAATGATCTTAATATAGTCTAAATATAGTTTAATGCAATTCCCTTATTTTTCGATCTCATTCAATCTGAAGTCAGTATTTAATTTCCTACATCGTTTGTGTGTGTATTCGATGCACCACACTTTTCTTATCCCTTTATTTTTCTTATCTTCTAAATTTATCATCATAATAATTATAAACAAATTAGTAATAATTTCAATGTCTGATTAAATATCTCATTGGGGTGAGTTATAATTTAGGTATGTTAAGATATTGAGAGCTTTTTCTCGATGAGTATTCTTTGAATTGACATTGTGTATGTTGGACTTAACATGTAATGGATTAATAACTTGTTTTGTTTAACGAGTGGTTTAAATGGATTATTGGAACCATAAATACACTACCATAGATAAGATATGATTAATATTAGAACCTTAAGTTATGTTATGGATTTTATTAAATTCTTAACATTTGGGAATTCCAATCAACAACAACTTGTGACTTGGGTGTTAATTTAATGCAATATAAAGGAAAGATCAAGGATATCACAAGCTTAACTACGTAATGATGAACTCATCCCAATATTTATCAAATTTTTAAATCAATATTAATCAATCAATCATTTCAATTAATCTCTACAAACAAAACCCCCAATCAAAATACAATAAACTAAAAACATTCAACTATTAAAAAATATCATCGCTGAGGATTCGACCTGTGTGTTGCTATACACATTAGCAGAGCATTGAAACCTTGGACGGTCGATAGGAGACAATCTGCTGTACTTTAAAATGGCACCATTGCCAGGAATGGTGAAATTAAGTAGTCTTTAGTTTCTGGTTATTGTAAAAAAACAAAAAAAATTAAAACAAAAATTAAAAAAAAACAAAAATAAAAACCCACCTTCTCATAAAAATCCTAAACGGTAAAAACATAAAGAAAAAACCGTCTTCCTATTTCTTCCGAAATCTCTCTAAATTCCCCATAGCCTCCCAAAAAATCTCTCAAATTTGTTTGACCCTGATATTGAACAAACACTTCTCCAACTTAGGTGGAACATAATATATAATCATCTCATTCCAGAACCAGTTCTTGTCCAACCAGTTGAATTTGAAATGGATAATCCTAGGGAAAAAAGAATTAAAGAACTCACTACCTCTGATATGAATTACTAACCTCTTGGTATTCAATATCCAAACATAGAGGCTAGATTTGAACTTAAATCAGGTTTGATTTATCTTCTCCCCCATTTCCACGGGCTAACTGGTGAGGATCCACATCCCCACCTTAAAGAGTTCAAGGTGGTGTGCTCTACCATGAATCCTCAAGGGGTTTTTGAGGAAAAAATAAATTTTTTAGCGTTCCCTTTTTCCATAGCTGACTCTGCCAAGTCATGGCTCTACTACATCCCTCCTGGTTCTATAACTACATGGAATGACATGAAGCGACTTTTCTTAGAAAAATTCTTTCCTGCTTCTCATACTGCTTCTATCCAAAAGGAAATAAGTGGTATTCATGAATTCAAAAATTAATCACTCCATGAGTACTATGACAGGTTCAAAAATATTGTTACATCCAACCCACACCACCAAATCCCTGAATTTTTTTATCCAATACTTCTATGAGGGGTTATTGGCTAGGAAGAGAACCCTAATTGATGCTGTATGTGGCAGTGCTCTTGTTGATAAAACTCATGTAGATGCAAGAGATATCATAAGAAACATGGATGAAAATGCTCAACAATTCAATACTTGAGTGTATTCTCAAGTCAAACAAACCCAAGATAGTCAATCCATAGAGGTGAACAGGATGACTGAGTGGATGACTGAACTTACAGGTCTTTTGCGACAACTAGCTATGGCTTCTAAAGCCCCAACATCATCTTCTCCATAATCAATGTTTCCTGGACATGTGAAAAACTGTGTAATATGAAACTCTCCAACTCATCCAACAGACACCTACCCACAACTTCAAGATGATCAATTTGATTCATCTGGACTAATGGAGCTCAATGCAACATATGCTCAGTGGAATTCCAACCCTCAACAATCAGGTCAGTTTGTTAGAAACTTCAACCAACCCCACTTTGATCCCTTCTCTTCTACCTTCAACCAAGAGATGAGGTATGGTAATCCCATTTGTCATCTCCCTAAATTCGCTCCTAAAAACCCAAACAAATTCTAATATGGTCAAGGTGTTGGTAACTTTTAACAACCTTACCCTTTTGTTCCTCAACCTCAATGGATCAATCCTCCTATTACTTTTCCTGTATTCCACTATCCTAGTTAGCCTTATCAATTCCCAAACCAATGCAATCACTTTCCCAAGAACCAAAATCAAGGTAATCTCAATTCAGGACAAGCCTTTTTTTCTAAGAAACCACGGGAAAGTGTAGTGGAAGATCTTTCCTCCTTCACCCGTTCCAGCCTCAAAAATATTGAAACCCAAATTGGTCAGCATGCATCCCACCTGAGCCAGAAAAAACAATCAAATTATTACCAAATCCCAGCTCAACCATTACCTAACACCAAGGGTAATATAAGTACAATTTCACTTAGATCGGGGAATCAAATTTCTATGACTCAAGATAAGTCCTCCTACCCCCTTTAAATGTTGACTAAGAAAATGAAAAGAAAAAGAAACTAAAAAAGGAATTTGAATCCATTCCCTCACCTCCTTCCATTCCACTTAGGAAGCCAATCCCTTTTCCTCAAGCTATTTATATGCCGAATAAGTCCTCTAAAACTGATCCTAAAATGCTCGACATGTTTAGAGTTGTTGAAGTCAACATTCCCCTCTTAGATGCCATAAAAGAAATCCCTTAGTATGCAAAGTTTCTTAAAGACTTGTGTACCCACAAGAGGTAACTTAGGACCTTTGAAAATGATTCCACCCATCAGTCTATTCCCATAAATTGCATAAATACTAGGACCTTTACGGTTCAATGCGAGATTGGGAGTTCCAACTTTGATGATGCACTCGTAGACCTTAGAGCCTCAATTAATGTCATGCCCAAATCCATATTATCCAACCTTGTTCTAAGTCCCTTACATACAACAGGTGTTTTCATTCAGTTAGCCAATCAAAGCATAACCAGTCCTAATGGAATAATTGAGGATGTCCTTGTTCATATCAATGATCTTATCTTCCCAACTGATTTCTATGTCCTTGAAAAGGAAGATGAGATAGACTCTTATCAATCTCCCCTAATTCTAGGAATACCATTCCTAATGACAGTGAGAACCAAGATTGATGTCCATTCATGCATCTTATCCATGGAATTTGGTGACCAACTGGTCAAGTAAAACATTTTCCAAGCCATTCGACACTCATCTGAGGATCAATCTTCTTTCTCAATCCATGATTCTGAGGACACTTCAGAGAGTCAATTGAACCCCATTACATCATGTTCATCATATTCTAATGAGATAGGATCTTGTGAAATCTGAATCATGATTATCTAAGTCATAAATGGTGAAGTTGATGTGGAAATTTCATTCATAGACTCTATAAATCTAGTGGATCTGGAAAACTCTCTTGAATCCCACATCTAGTTTGATCTCTACTGCTCCACCTTGGACAATAATAAGAAAAATGAATCTTAAGCAACTGAAGTCCCTTCCTACATTTTTGAGTTGTCTAACCCACAAATGAGAGATGATACTGATCTCAAACCTCTTCCTAAACAACATAAATATGATTTCCTTTTCCATGATCACTCCCATACTGTCATTATCTCTGCTTCACTTACTGAAACTGAGGAGTCCAAACATATTCAGGTGTTAGAGGAAAACAAAAAGGCCTTTGGTTATACCTTAGATGACGTACTAGGAATCAACCCTTCCCTTTGCATGCATCACATCCATCTCGAGAAATCACCCAAACCAATTATACAACCACACAGAAGTATCAATCCACTCATACTTGAGGTAGTTAGAGAAGAGATCACCAAGATTCTTCAAGCTGGTATTATCTACCCAATTTCTGATAGTGAATGGGTTAGTCCAATTCAATTTGTACCTAAGAAGGGTGGGATAACTATTGTCACAAATGAACATAGGGAGGTAGTCACAACTGGAGTGAAGAAAAAATGGCATGTGAGCATCAATTACAGAAAATTGAATGTTGAAACATGAAAAGATTGCTACCCTCTTCAATTACATGATCAAATGATAGAACGATTAGTCGGTAAGTCACACTATTGCTTTATTGATGGAGACACCGACTACTTCCAAATTTCATTTGCACCTATGGACCAAGAAAATACTACTTTCACTTTACCCTTATGAATATATGCATATAAGAGAATTCCATTTAGCCTTTGCAATGATCCTGAAATATTCTAGAGGTGTATGATGAGTATCTTTTCATATTTTATTTAAGACTGCATGGAAGTCTTCAGGGATGACTTTACCATTTATGGTGATTCATTTGAATCATGATTTCATTCACTCTCTCTAGTCCTTTAAAAGCGTGTCAAGTTTAACCTTGTGTGAAATTTTAAAAAATGTCACTTCGTGGTAGAAAATGGGATTATTCTAGGACACATAGTTTCAAAAGAGAGTATTAAAGTCGATCTTGCCGAAATTGAAGAGAACCAATCACTTCCTAAACCAACTTCTGTTTGAGACATCCGTTCCTTCCTAGTTCATGCTAGTTTCTATTTTAGATTCATCTATAAAATTAGTAGGATTTCCCTCCCACTCACTCGGTTGCTCCAAAATGATGCCACTTTCCATTTTGATGAGGTTTGCAAGAGATCCTTCATTGAACTCAAAACTGATCTTACATCTTCCCCAATAATCCAACCCCCAGATTGGTCCTTTCCATTTGAGTTGATGTGTGTTGCTTTTAATAGACCCATTGGGTATTTTCTTGGTCAAAGAAGAGAAGAAATTACTCTTGTCATCTATTATGCCTCAAAAAAATTGGATGAAACTCAATCTCACTACACTATCACTGAAATGGAACTTTTAGAAGTGGTATTTTCCTTAGATAAATTTCATCCCCATCTCTTAGGTTTTAAAATCATTATCTTCACTGAAAATTCTACTATAAAGTTCTTACTCAAGAAAAGTGATTCCAAAACATGGATAATAAGATGGATCTTAATGCTCTAAGAGTTTGACCTTGAAATCAAGGATAGACCAGGAAAATAAAACCCTATGACTGATCACCTGAGCAGAATTTATAATTCTTCTATTTTAGAAACCATTGATCCTAAATTCCCCACTGAGCACTTTATTCTCTCAGTCCAAAAATACCATGGTATTCCCCAATGGTAAATTTATTGGATTTTGGTGTTTTTCCAGAAATTTTTTCAAAATAAAAAAAAATGAAGTTGAAAAGTGATTCAAAATACTATTTTTGGGATACAATTAAACTTTGGAAAACTGGGGCTGACATGGTAATAATGAGATGTGTCGATGAAAATGAATGTTCTTCCATCTTAGAATTCTGCAACTAATGCCTGATGTTGGACACTTTGGACCACAAAGGACCTCCTGAAAGGTCCTAGACTCTGGATTCTTCTAGCATTTACTCTTTAAGGACTCACATTAGTTCTGTCAATCATGTACCACTTTCCAAAAGTTTGGCACAATTTTAGAGAGAAATGAAATTCTCCAAAAAAAAATTAATTTTATGTGAGATATTCTATGTTTGGGGCATAGATTTCATGTGACCATTACCCCTTTCCAATGGATCCTCATACATTCTTCTTATGGTTCATTATGCTTCTAGGTGGGTCGAGGACAAACCCACAAGAAAGGATGATTCAAATACTGTTAGTGAGTTCCTAAAGACACACATCTTACACCAATTTATAACACCATGTGCCTTGATCAGTGACATAGGAACCCATTTTTTTAATAAAACCATGAAATATGTTTTTAAAAAGAATAGGGTTATACATAAAAAATCAACTGCATATCACCCCCAGACAAATGGCATGGATGAAATTTCTAATAGATAAGTGAAAAGTGTTCTTGAGATAATTGTAAAACCCACTAGGAAAGACTGTCCTAAAAGGCTTGGTGAATCACTTTGGGATTATCGAACTACTTATAAAACACCCATTGATATGTCTCTATTTAGGTTAGTATTTGGTAAAGCATGTCATTTACCATTTGAAATCCAGCATAAATCTTTTTGGGTTGTGAAAACGAGTAACTTTGTTTGTGAAAAATTTGGTGAAGAAAGATTGTTGCAATTAGCGGAATTGAAGGACCTTAGACTTGATTTTTACAGGAATTCTAATCTCTAAAAAGAAAAATAAAAGGCACTCCATGATAAAAACATCATGGGAAAGATATTTCATGATGGTAAAAAGGCAATTATCTTCAATTCTTGATTTCAGCTTCACCCAGGTATGCTTAATTCTTGTTGGGAAGGTCCTTTTGTTATTACTAATGTTTACCCATTTGGTGAAATGAAATTTCAAGAACCCTCTTAAAAAAGGAAATTCACAGTTAATGGACATCAGTTAAAGCATCACCATGAGAGGACACATAATCCTGGAACCACATCAACTTCAATTGGATACCCAACTTCTGTAGTTGACCCACCACTAGATGGAGATGGCATCCCACCAAATCCAAACCTGGGGGAACCTCTTTCCCTTTCCCTCTCTCCTTCTCCCTATCTCTCTCTCTTATTCTTCTTCCTCCCTCATTTTCATTTTGTTTTTTTACCACTTTCCTCATCACACTTTTTTATTTACTCTTTCTCTTTTGTGTGAGTGTGTCTTTTCAAAAAAAAAAAAATTTAAAAGATATATATGAAAAATCAAGAATCATACTTACTCACCTTCCGATTTACATTTTTTTCCAACCATTTTGGGGATTTAAAAGACATGTTTTCATCTAAAAAATCTTGTGTTTTATTCATAAATTTGGATAAAGAATATTATGTCAAAACCAAAAAATTTTGAATGCTCAATTTTTGATTTAGAAAATGATTTTCCTGACTCGTGAGGAACAACATTTTCTTTCATTCCAAGGCCATCTATAGCCATATTTTCAAAATTTATGTTTTTTTCACCCCCACTTTCGAGTCTTGAGTTTGTGGACCTTCGAGATGAATTTCATACTTTAGTGTGAATTAATATGATAAAGGTATTTTCTGAACCCCATGAGAAATATAATAGCCAATTAGCCTCCCATTAACCATCCATTAATCCTTATTTTGAAATCCCCATTAAGCATATGAAAACCTTTTCTTTGTTAGCCACATTACAAGCCCAATACCTTGTCCGACCCAATATCAACATGGATTTTCATTATATATATTTTTTTAATTTAAGTGTTGGGGAATGGATTTAATTTTGGGTAACATTTTGTTGATTTTAACCGTCTTATCATATTCTTGAGGGAAATAATCAATTTAAGTGTGGGGGAGAGGTTTTCCTTCAGTGGGATTTTTTAATTTATATTTAAAAGTGTTCAAAAAGAAAATCAAAAAAATAAAAAATAAATAAAAATAAAAATAAAATATGAATGGGTTGTGTCTTAGACAGGTCAAAAATAACTCTTCCTCAACCTTTGATCTTGTTATAACTATTACAATTATTTTTGTGAGGAGATCAATCATGGGTTAGGATATGAGTGTGAGATCTATTTCAAATTCAACTTTTGAAAAAAAATAAAAAATGAAGAAAAAATAAAATAAAAATAAAAATAAACACATATGTCATTGGGAGAAGTTTCATGTTTTGAAAATATTATATATTCTCATTCCCTTCAAATTTGATTCCACTTTTGTGTCTAATTTTACACTTTCATTCCCTCGTAAATATGTGTTTCCATTTCTTTTCATGTCTCATTTCAAAAAAATATGCATTGCTTTTTTCCATGTTGGTGTTTTACGCCCTTTTTCCTATCTTTTGGATATCATCTTCTTATCGTCCCATAGCCACAAGAAAAGCCCTTAAAAAGACCTCTTTATTCTTGTGCAATTTAAGATAGGGAATGAAAGTTTATATCTCTTTAAAAATCTAATATTTTCACTTTTGGTTGGTGAATGAGTGAAGCTCCATAAATTAATTTTATCATCTTGAGAGGAGTATGTTTTGGGTGCCACCATTATCAATTTATAAATGTGAACATGAAAAAAGAGTTGTTTTTGGAACATTGTTTCTATAACAATTTGAGGTGTAATTCAATATGGATGAGTGAAATGGTCTAAACCTCCCCTGATTGGTGATAATAAAATTTTATTATTTATTGGTGAGTGAAAATGATTTTGTCATGTTTTTTATATTTATTATACATGAGGACATGAACAAGATTAAGTGTGGGGGTGTTGATGTAATTAATATTTTCATGACTTATTATATACTCCCTTTACTTATTTTATATGAAATGTGCGTAATTTGTGTGAAATATTAATGTTTAAATATTAATTATAATTTTTGAGCACTATTTGAATTCGTCATGATTCAAGTAAGTTTACTAGTTTAGTAATAACTATCACCTTAATGATCCAAATTGTGTGGTTTTTATTTTTTATGATTACTTATTTAATTTCCCACAAATCATTTGAATGAATCACTAGCCAATTCTACCATTTGAAGTGTCATATAGACCACACAAAAAGGCCCATAGAATCTGTGAAGAAACTGGACCATCCATGAAGATTCAATTAATGGGATCAATCTAGAAGTTAAAATTCATTCATTATCCTCAAAAATTTGTACAACAATTCAAGGAGTCATGAATAAAAATTTAAAGGCACAAATCCAAAAAAGGGGGCCCAAATAAAGATTTGAAGTCCAGCCCACCATTCTACATAGGAATTAAAATGAGGACACTATTACTGAATTTTCTCTTGATTTAATAATCAAATTAGGATATTATTTTTCAGTGTGAAGGATAATATATGGAAATAATACTTTTTATAATAAATTATTTTTATTTGAGGGTTTATTCCTATTCCAAAACCCATTCACATTTTAGCTTTCGAAAAAGTATTGATAAAAATGGACAGGTAAAACAATTTTAGTAAAATAGGCATATCTTTGGTTCCAAAAGTCAGATGGAATCCCAATGTTTAGGTATGAAAGTAAAAATAAATATCTATACCTTGGAAGATGATATCATATATAGATTCAGCTGTCTGGATGGCCAAATTGGAAATGCAAGTGGAGGGGTATATTTGGAATGAAAACGGTCCACCACCTTGGGCTATAAATACATCCTCTCTTTTCCTTTCAAAAAGGTTTGCATTTTAGAAGAGGGGATCATAACTTGGAACGACTGAATCCTTGCTAAATTATAGGGAGTACCTCCCATAATCATGTTTTCACTTGAGACACCGTTCCTCTTCTCTTTGTTTTCATTTAATTTGGTGTACTTCTTTATTGTAATCTTGTAAGTCTTTGTTTTTGTAATTCTATTTTAATGAAAGCTTCTTATTATTCATATATTATTCTCATACACCTTCTGTTAAATAATATTAATGGTCTTAAAATATTTTAAATACAGTTGAATCCCCTTCCCTTATTTTTCTTTCTCATTCAATATAAATTTATTATTTAATTCCCTTCATCGTTTCTGTGTGTGTTCGCTGCACCACTCTTTTCAAATCCCTTTATTTTTCTTATCTTAATAATTTATCATTATAATCATTATAACCATATTACTAATCATTTCAATGGATGATTAAATCTATCATTGGGGTGATTTATAATTTATAGATGTTAAGCGATTGGGGTTTTTTCTTGTTGAGTATTCTTGGAATTAACATTTTGTATGTTGGACTTAACATGCCATGGATTAATGACTTATTTTGTTTAACGAGTAGTTTCAATGGATTATTAGAACCATAAATACACTACCATAAACAAGATATGATTAATATTAGAACCCTTAGTTGTGTTAAGGCTTGGATTAAATCCTGAACACTTGGGAATTCCAATCAAAATCAACTTGTGACATGGGTGTTAATTTAATGCAATATAAAGCAAATCACAAGGATATCACATGATTAGATACCTAATGATGAACTCATCCCAATATTTATCAAATTTTTAAATCAATCTTAATCAATAAATCATTCCAATTAATCTCTAAAAACAAACCCCAAATAAAAATAAAATCAACTAAAACATTTGACTATTAAAAATTATCATCGTCGAGGATTCGACCCAAGTGCTGATATACCCATTAGCAGAGCATAGGATCATTTAACGGTTGATAGGTGAAAATTAGTCGTGCTTTCACACATGATCCAAAAGAAATAAAAAATGGGTTGTCTCCAACCTATCTCATTTCCACTACTGAGGTATTCTGATTGTTCATTCTAAGTTCAAGACCCAGCCACATCCTAATCACATGGATGTCACCATCACCTTGATAGCACACCTTCACCACCCATATGACATTGCTATCCATTCCAAAAGATCCTAACAGTCATTTCCAGCCTCACTAACTCTCTTGACCTCCACCCCACCGAGTGATAGTCCTTCATCACCACTTTCCCAAAGAGATGCACTTATTGGGAACTAGTCAGGATCCTATATCCTTAGTAAATTTCTAGGATCCCAAAAACCTTTACATCATCACTGGAGACCACATCTGAGAGCAAAAATTCTGACTTCAATGCTACTGGTGTCCTAAACCCCGGGCAGGGCCACATGTAAACAAGATTTACCCATTTAATCTCCAGCATCGACCTTTCTATTAACACCACCACTAGGGTCCCTTCCAAGATAGTAACACCTTCTGGTTATGAAGAAAGAATCCCAATTTAATAACAAACATAAATTTATTTCAAGCATCCAACCCTCCTTAAAGCATCGACCAATCGTGAGAGTATTCCTCTCCATATTCTTAATCACTCTTTGTTGGAGGCTTTATCAGAATTAGAGTTTTATTACATATAAATACTTGTTTGATCAGAGATTTTTATCACTAATAAAGGTGTATATTTATCCGCACTAAATTTTTTTGATAAATATTTGTTTTATGAGCACTTTCTATTATTATCGCTAATAAACCTACTCTTTATCAACACTTTTTAGAAAGCGGTAATAAAATCCTTACCTAGTTTTATAAAAGAACCATAACCAGAGGCTTATTATTTTCACACCTTGAACCTATCATGGAACCCTACTTCTGTCATTATGCCTCTCTCACCTCTCTCACCAAAACCTACTACAGCCACTAGTTTCATTCTTCAGCGAGTTCCCCTATAAATCATTCCTATCTAATCTAAGGTATGTGAATAATCAATGCACCACATTTTACCACCCCTACACCACATCGCACAACACATGATTTCCTATTTCCTACAAGAAAACCATACTATGAGGGAAGGAGGGAACTCCATGTGAGTTAGAGTGACCATGGGAGGGCCATTCATCAACAACATAACTAGAGTGCCTCTATGAAGGATTAGGGTTTGGAAATTATGTAGCTATGTTAGAAAATAATATTATTAGGATTCAGTGTGGGGTTTTATAAACACTTTTGATTTCCCATAAGGGTTCTAATGTATGGTTTCTTATAAGACAAGATTTTGAAATGTTTTTGAAAAACAAATGCGGTTTCTATATGTCATGGATGGTGTTTAGAAGGCAACTAACTTGAATTTAGTAAATTCATATTTTAATATTTTTTTATGGTTTGAAATTTTATAAATTAATGTTGAATTTTTGGTGATGTAAAAAGTTTTCAATGTTTTTTCATGGAAAATGTAAGTTTCTTGATATTTTTTGATTTTAAATTCAAATTTTATGGTTTAATTGTAAGAGATTTTTATTCTCTAGTAGTATTTTCAAAAAAGGATGGTTTTATAATAAAATTTAGTGATTATTTTGAAAATGGGAAGGATTTTTCTAAATGATTTGAATTCCCCTAGTACGGAATAGAGAGTTTAATTTATGGTAAAATTGTGAAATTAATTCATTTTATTTTTATAAATAAGATGAAAGGATTCCACAGTATAATTGATACTGTTATATGTTTGGATGGGTTATTTGAAAAAGGATTTTGAATTTCATGAGGTGTTTTGTAGAATGTCTAATAAACAGTGGATAGTCAGTCTTTAGGATATAATATTATATTTTCTAGGTGTTAATATGTTTTTTTATTAAGGATGGATACCAATTTTAAGATTATTTCATGTACACATTAAATAAGTTGAAGGTTCCTAGTAAATTTTGGATTTTTGTAAACTCCAGATTCATAGTTACACATCCCAGTGTGGTTACATACTTTACTAATTTTATTCATTTATAAATTTATATATTTTTATAATTTTAATAGTATTTAATATTTACATATATAGTATAAATATAAATAATTAATAATTATTTTTAATTTTATAGTTTTCTAGATTTATAAATTAATATAAAATTATAGTTTTATTTGTTATAAATTATTATACTTTTAATCTTGTGTAGATTTATCTCATTATATAATGAGATAAAATAATTTAATAATGGAAGAAAACCCATAAAACTTTTCTATTAAAAATGTAAACTAGAGGAAATATGTTTTAGGGTAATAAATAGGTTTTTAAGTAGGAGATAGGGGGTTTAAAATTGATAGAACATAATAAAAATATATCAGTATAGTTTTTATGTATCGAATAAGACTATGATCATATAGTTAACATACATGGATAGCTAATCATGTTTTCTATTGTGTAAAGTAACATTACCCATTACTTGATCTTAAAAGGTTTGAAAATCATGTTCATAAATTGTTCTTGATCCAAATACTAGTCTAAATTTTTATTCCAAGGTAACCACCCTATTTCAAGTTCAACCGCTTACTCAAAATTTTATTATGATATCATTATAATTTCCATATTAAGCATTTAAAATCTAAATGATCAATAGGTCATTGGATAAACAAATTATTTAATTATTGACCTACACCACACTATTATAGTGATAGAGTAGTGTCAAACCTAAGGGAAGGCGAGTAATGAGTTAGTGTCAATCTGTCAATTCCTTATTTTAAAGAAGCCTCCACCGACTCAAATATACTACCTCAAATCGAATCAAATTTGATAAATTCCATTACTACCATGTGCATTATCATCGAATCCAAGAAAAAATATCGTGAACACAAATCCAGTTTAAATTCATAATTCAAGTTGATTACCAATTGATTTTAGTTGGGGTAAATTTTATTTTTCAATTGATTTTATTTTTTTTAATGTATTTAAATTATAGAATTCTGAAATCCATGAGATAGTCTATTGTCTTCCTTCCACTCTTTCCAGTTTTAACCTGTAAACAAATTCTATACATCATAGTTAGCCAAAAATAATTTATAGTTCAAGAAAACTTCTCAATTTGTGTCACAAAGACAAGTTTACTCGATTATCCATCTTCTTTGAACTTAGAAACCATTCAAAAAACACTATGGGAATTTTTTCATTCCTCATGATTCATCTGAATCATGAAAATACCTTATTGAAATGATCTATCTTGGGTGACCATAACCCAACATTGGAAGCCTTATCCTTCACTTAGCACTGTCTTCAGCTCCTATATAATATAGATTTATAATAACACCATAGAAAAGACATGTAACTAACTCTTTACAACCCCTAAGATATCTATCATGAACTCACTCCCACAAAAAGGTGAATTAATGTTTACCCCCATTGCAACTGCTAAAAATAATTTTCATCCAAAATTAATTTCTTGGTTTAAATTAAGAGAGTCCTCTACAATTACATCTTCTCTCTGTTTTAATGTTAACTTCTAAGTGGATGAGTATTATGAAAAAATGCAATAATAATTATAATCCTCATCTTCTTTGTCTACCAAATAATTATTATTTCATTTTTTTTCTGAGACTCATCCACCATATCTTCTAAATGAATTTATAGGATAAAACCTACCACTAGTGGCATAAATATTTTCTTAAATTCAATTACCCATTTTCTTAAAAGCATGATGAAATTGTTTGAAACATTCAAATATTGGGATCCCATTATTTGAAAGTCCGCTTTTGTGTATTTATTTTTTTAAATATTGATATTACCAAATAAAATAGGAAGGATGTTAATAGAGAACAGATGAATGACAATTGTATGAAAAAGTAGTATGAATACGGGGTGAAACATTTCATCATGTTTGAAAATGATAATGCATATGACCCTTCTCAAATCTTGTTTTTAAGTTTACACTATTGTTATTAAAGGCTCATTGGTCTAGATGATTTGAAAGAACACTTGATCAGTCACAGAATTGATCAAAGTTATAATTGATAGAATAAACATGTGTAAATAGAATATATAGCTTGTGGTAGTGATAACACATTGTGTTATGGATCATCTGATATGATTACAAGTATGGAAAATGAAGAAGACCATATCGAGGATGTGATTAAAGGTGTGCATGATGATGAATATCATATTGAGGAAATTAGAATGATAGTTGAATATGAGCTCCATGATTGTCCAAAATTGTTTAAGAAATTAAAGAGTTGTGAAAAGATGCCATTTTATACTGGTTTCACTAAATATATAGCATTTTCAACCATACAGAAGCTATATAATATAAAATATGGAAACTAATTGAGTGATTCCAGTTTTACTTAATTACTTTATATATTGAATGATATGATACCAAAAGATAATGACCTCCTTTGTCAAACATATGAATCTAAACGAATGCTAAGTTTGATGTGTATGATCTCTGAAAGAATACATGCTTGTCCAAATGGATATATACTATTTCATAAAGACCAAAAATAACTTAAAGAGCCCTCAAAGTGTAGTGCTTCTCGATACAAGAAAGATGAATCAGGTCCTATGGAATTTCTATTTTACTTTCCAATCATTACAATGATTAGGTACCTATATAGAAGTGAGGAGAGTATAAAGTAATTTACGTGGTAGGAAGATACAAGAAATAAAGACAGTAAACTTCTTTACCCAATAGACTCTCCTCAATGAAAGAAAATTGATCATGAGTGCATTGAATTTGGAAACGATTCGAGAAACCTTAATCTTTCATTATCAACATATGGAGTGAATCCTTTTGGTTTTCAAAGAAGTACTCACTGTACATGGTCAGTTATATTGGTAAATTATAACTTGCCACCATGGTTAGTCATGAAATGAAAATACATTATGTTATCTATGCTTATATCAGGACCAAAAAAACTGGGTAATGACATTGATGTTTATTTGGATCCATTGATCAAAGATTTGAAATTATTATGGGATTCAAGTGGTATGTTTTATGATGATTACAAAAATAAATATTTCACATTGAGAGAAATGTTGTACGAGATGATAAATGAATTTATTACCTATGAATAATTTTCAAGATATAACTTTAAAGGAACTAAAGGGTGTGCCATTTTTGAACAAGGTACACAATCAATTAGGTTGAAACATTAATCGAAGACTCAATTTCTAAGACATCATAGATTTCTACCCCAATGACATGAGTACTGATCTTTGACAACATCATTCGATAGAAGTTCAAAAGAACGTACCACACTGTTTCCAATAATAGTTGATCAACTCCTTGATAATGTAAAATATATGTATATTTCATTTGGTAAACCATTTGGAGAAAACCATATAAAAATCAGTTGAAAAAATAGATCAGTTTTTTTTTGAATTACCACATTACAATTGTCTGTATGCCAGACTTTTTCTTAATGTTAGGCATGTTGAAAAAAAATGTATGTGATATTATCATTGGCATGTTACTAAATGAACCCAAATGAAAAGATGGAATTAAGTCTAGGTTGGACATGACTGACATGGGAATATGGGAAGAGTTGGTTCCATTGAAGTGTGAAAAATGAACTTTTATTCCTCCAATTGCTTACACTATTTCCTAGATGGAGATATATTAGTTTTTCAACTAATTGAATGACATAAAGTTTCTATATGTGTATTGATGGAATATCAAGAATATCATATCAATGATTAATTTAAAGTTAAAGGGTCTGAAATTACACGACAACTGTGATTTGATGTAAGATCCAATTGTTTTATCTTTATGTTCCATTTTGACTAATAATGTCCATAATAAAATAACCCAACTATGTTTCTTTTTCATATAAATATGAAACAAATTTATAAACTGGAAGAAATTTACAACTATGGAAAAGGAAAATTTCATCATATTATGTGAATTGGAAACGTTCTTCCCAACATCATTCTTTGATAAGATGGTTTATTTGATGGTTCACTTTGTGAGAGAGATTCAACTATGTGGTCATATATATTACAGATGGATGTGCCCCATTGAATGGTATATGAATATCTTGAAAGGGTATGTAAAAAATATAAGTCATCTAAAGGGTTTTATTGTAGAGAGATAGATTCTTGAGGAAACTGTTGAATTCTATACTGACTACCTATTCAGTGTGGAAATAATTTGCCTACTGAAATCTCATCACACTGAGTGAATCGTGGGTGAAGGAATTTATGTAAGAGATATTGTTATAATCAATATTACAGATTGGGAGTATACCCACCTTTTCATTTTTCATAACTGTTTAGTGGTTTCCCCATCTGCTGAAACCCAAAAATAAAATCTTAGTCATTTTAATCCATCAAGGGATGAAATATAGATATCAAATACACATAATCAACAGTTTATAGGATAATTTCGAGACTATATTTTTAGGGATTACGATTAAAATAAAGATTCAGCTTCAGAATAACTTTGATGGATTTCCAGAGGACCAAATGTGTATTTATTAACTTATAGTGGTTACAAAATTAATAGTTATATATTCTATACAAATAAACATGATGAAGGTAGTACCAAGAAAAAAAGTGGTGCTAAACTTGTGGATGAAGTGATTCATGATTATGGTATTAATGAATGAAATCTAATTTATATGAATATATCATACTTTGGAAACATCAAAAAAATATGGGAGTTGAATTATACAACATTCCAAGTGCATATTTTTCAATGCAAGTGGGTTGAAAATTGGAGTGTTATTAAAATAGATGAATTGAGATTCATGAAACTAGATTCAAGTAAGAAAGGGCACAAAGATGAACCATTTATAATGGAATTAAAATTAGTAAAAGTATTTTATGTTTCAGATACCAGAAACCGAAAGTGTTCAATTTCTCTGTTATCGACCAAAACCACTAAAGGGTTAGATGAAAAACCAACTAAGGATGACCCTTTCATTGGGACATCACAATAATTTCATAGTGGTCCCCATGTAGAGAATTTTTTTAATATCATAGGAGACCATAATAAATGGTTTTGTAAACTCTATAGAAGGGTAAAATCCATTCAAAATTTAATAAAAATATATTTCAATAAGAAGGTTATTTTTTTTGTAATATAAATTGTGTTACCTCATGTTATTATTTGTTCGTTACTTCATTTATGTAATCTAAATTAAATGTTAAAAAAATTCAGTATATAATTAATTCTACACATTATAATTAATTCTACACGTAATAATTCTCCCAATCCTGAGGAACAATAGGTATCTCAACATTCTTCTTCTCCTAGTGTAGAGGAACAACCACCTTATGTATATCATGATGCTACCAATCCAGAGATAAAACAAGTTTCTCAACCTATTACTGGTCTCTATATAGAGGATCAATGATCTTCTGTGTATGTCGATGCTACCAATATAGAGGAAAACATATTGGTGATGTTGAATCCAAATAAATGGTAGACTGATGTTCTAAAAAAACAGGAACGCCATAGTGTGAAGGTTTTAGAAAAATTTATTAAGGCAAAAATCCAAGGAATAAAATTTGATATTGGATGGAATGCATGTGACCATCCTATTATCCCTAACAAGGTCATGTTTAGTAGTTACATTGGGCTCATCTCTTTGTAGCACATGCCAGTTGATATAGATTCAAGGCACCATATTATGACCATGATTAATACATATATTTTGGAATATATTACAGTAACATTATGATATCCTTTATTTATTTTACAAAAAAATAAAATTATGAAACGCTGACTTACTCTTAATTATCACTTATAGATTTCATTTATGTTAGATGACTCCTATAATAAATTTGTATTTATTCTTGTTGGATAGGATCACTGAGGATTTTTCACAATTCTAATGAGATTTCATCTTAAAGATTCTGAATGTAAAATAAACCTAGAACTACCACTTATGTATGCACACCTGATATGCCAAGTAGCATGGTATGGTTTTACTAGATGTTTTGGGGAGATATATTTTTAGTTAAATTGTGTCTGGTAATACATTGTTTGATAATAAATTTATTCATCACTTTGATTGATAATTTTTTATTTATTAAACAATGTCCGAGTGTTCAAAATAAGGAACGGGAAACAAAAACAATATACCCCTACCATAAAGAAAGTATGTGGGTATGATTCAATTGAATTTTTTTTATGTATTTTAAATTGGTCTAAATTTTAAATATACCATAATACTTTTATGTAACTTGAAAAACAACATAATTATGTTCCTCTATTTATATATAGATTGGTGAATCAAAATCCAAACCCACTTCCATCCCATGCCATGTGATATGGAAGGAGGCATGTGTAAATAAAGATGGGATAATAATAGATGGAAACAAACAAAATGTGTAGGAAACCTGTTTAAGTATGACATAATATTTTTTTTCTTTGAATACCAATTACATAAAAATAATTACTTATTTTCCTATATTTTCTATCTGAATTAGACACAAGAATCATCAACACCTATACCGAATGAACACCTAATATTAGTGCCCATGAAGCGGCTAGAGACGAATGACCCTGTCATATGTATGGGTTTTGGGGTGAAACCCCAAACATATTTTGTGAAATTAAAACAACATGAGGATAAAGATAAAGAAATGGAAGATATAAAAGAAAGATTATATTCCCTTGAATAAAGATTTCATTGTTAATATGAGTTGGTAGAAAATCTTATGGGGGTGGGGGAGAAAAGTGAAAAAAAAACTCAAGAACAAACATTTCATGAAGATCCCACCCTATGCCCACCAGCTTTGAGGTGATCCATTTTCCTCAAAGTGCTGTATTAGATGAGGTAATCAATATTCTCATAATTATTTTTTTGTGAAATGTGAATCAGATAGACACTGATACCTTTCCTGTACTAATATTATATAGAGTGAAAATGATTTTGATTTATATTTATCAACACCCATCCATCACCTTGTTGTGAGGGACACTGTGTTCAATATATAAGAATACATTCTACACAACATACCACTTACAATAGGTCATGTGAGATTTGTGATTACCATATCTCACGATCCAAGAGCCGAACAACCTATTCAACTTGATGACTTATATATTCATACGACTGACCAATCTATTGAAGCATTCATAGCATGGATGTTAGATCTTTTAAAAAAATATTTTCACAAGGACTTATTCATTTAAAATTTATTTTTCATGCTAAAACTTTAACAATTAACAAAAAAAGGTCTAAAATGTTGAATATTATTACATATAGACAAAAAGAAGGGGGTAAAAATAAATGGTTAATTAAATCCATCTTAAAGATCAACCAATTGATCAAAAATATCTTCAGATTTCACCTTTACCCCTCCCGTTCAATATTCTTATTTACTAACATTGAAGGTTCATGTAGATACAAAGTTACAAAGTGGTAATAATAACATAGTTTATTTTTAAGAACAAATGTACGGAGAGGTCGTTACAGACTACATTAGTCTTGAGAATTTAAATGAAATCCTTAAGTATGAATGGTTAGGTGTCTCAATTATAAATGTATACATGAGGTGATTTTTTATTATATGTCTTTCCAATAGTTGATATACAATTTTAATTATGACTAAATAAATTTAATATTTTTTAAGGAATATATAAGAATACAAATTGAAGGAATTACCCCATGAACATAAATTTTTGAATCATTAGTTCTCATGTTACTTCTACAGACAAAAAATAATAGAATAAAAAATGGATGAAATTGTGGAAAAACTATCCAAATAATTTTAAAGAAAACTTATGGAAGATATAATCTTCTCAATACCAACAATGTAGGGGTAAAAATAAAAAATTTAATCATATAAAATATATTTTCTTTTATTTCATTACTTAATTATTGTTTGTGTTTTTTGGAAACATTGGATACTCATTACGGTCAATTTAGATACTCCAAATATTTATTTCCTAGATTCAATTCATGGAAACCCAACAAAATGACAACACATGATGACAATTTTCAATTTTTAAAACACTAAATCAAAAATTTTAGCACTAAAATTCAAGTTATATATTTTATGTTATGTTTTAATGATAATTATTTTATAGTAGAGAGATGTTTAAATACAATGAAATTCATGGAATGTGTACAGTCCATGAAAACAAGGAGCCTAAAAAGTTTTACAAGTGGACAAGTATAAGGGATTGTATAATAATATTTCATTATCCAAACACATATGAAAAAATTACTTATTTTTATCAATGTTTTTGTATTATTTGAAACAAACAAATGAAAAAAATATGGTAATTATGTTTGTAAATTTATGAAAGAGATCATATACCATCAACAAACTAGAATCCCTAAAGAGGTATTTTTGAAGATAATTACAATTTCATTTAAAATATTTATTAATCCTTTGCGTATTTATAATTTTTCATCACTAATATGACTATAAAAAATAATCACATTCAAAAGACAAAGTAGATTTGTTTAGAAACGAATAGGAAGTATTCCTGATGGTAGAATGTACATATATATCATAAAGATGTGACTTCCTACTTCTTATTTAGTTGATTTTACCATCATTTTATCTACTTTTTTAGTTAATTTACTTGACATTTATATCTGATAATTATTTTTTAAAATTTTCACAAAAATCATAAGGAAATGACCTCATACAAAATTGTGCTTTGAGTTTGAAATTGAAATAATGACAATAAATAAAATGGGTCATGAATATATAAAACCATAATAAAAAGGTGAATTTATTCTAAATTTTAAAAAATAAAGAGAGTTCAAAAATAAGGTTAAAGTGTTTTTTAATATACTATATTTTCCTCATAATATTATTTTTTCTCTACTACATTAGCATAATATAAATTAAATGTTGGGCTACTCATGCATAAAATGTATTCAATACATGATGATGCTACCAATACCACAGAAAAAAAATAATATAATGAAGGAAATCATTTGGGAATATGTAAAGGTGATGTTATGATATACTTTCTCTATTTTATAGAAAAATTATAAAATAAAACTTTAATTTAATTTTAATTATTCCTCATAGAGTTTGTTTATTTTAGAAGATTTATGTCTATCGTTCATGTCATTTTTCACCTAAACTTGTACAAACTTCTTCTCCCTCAAATCCTTTTCATCCTTGAAGTTTTGGAATTTATAACTTTCCTTCATGTTACATCTATTGAATTTTCATGAAGATCAATGGGGATGCCTCTTATCAATTAGAGAGGTAATCTTGATTTTCACATAATATAATCATTTTCCATAGAAGTAATGGATTAGTTCAGATTTATGTTTAATTTATTTATTTTTTGTATTAATTTAATAATTATTGTATTCTTATATAGGTGGATTATTTTGTTTAAGTTGGGGTGGTTTTCTAGAAGCTTCTCATGCTTATGATATATTTTGTTTTGAGGCTACAACTGAGATAATGAAAAAAAGTAAATTGGTCAAGGATGTATACAACCATCCTGAAAGGGTTAATTTCTACCAATTATTTAATTATTTTTCATCATTTTTATTAATATTTTTAGGTTAATTTGCTTATCATTTTTATATAATACTTATTTATATTTTGAAGAAATCTGTTTGGAAGTCATATTTTGCTTTCACCTATTTACAACAAGCCACAAAAGAGATAACATTTTCCTTTATTCCAATTTTTGCACACTTTCCATTGCCTTTATTTATCTAAGTTCAAACAATTCATATTTATTTGATGTTCTTAGACAAATTTTTTTTCTCTTTTTTGAAAACCATAAGAGTAGATTAATGTTTTTCAGTTAAGAACATTGACTCAATATGAAATGTTGGAAGTTCAAAAAAGAAAGAAAATGGAAAGTATGGTAATATTAGAAATTTTTATTGTTTTGATACTTTAAAAAATGATACATAAGTCATTTGAAATGTTTAGAAATATTCCACACCTCAATATGGAACACTGTGTTATTGGTATGATTCCAGGTGTGTCTTTTTATTTAAAATTGACATTAATTTTAGTAAAAAAGACAAATGACATACTCAAAACTAGAAAACACATTTGTATTGTTTCGATACTTTAATAAAATGATATATTAGTCATTTTTGATGTTCAAGAATCAACCATATCTCAATATAACACATGATGTGACTGATATAACTCCAGGTGTTTCTTTTTATAAAATTCACATTCATTTTAGTAAAAATAATAAGTGACATACTCAAAATCATGAAATCTCATTAGGTTTTTTTTATTCTTTATAAAAAATATCCATATGTAATTTTTTTGTGTAGGAATAAAAATAACCTCAATTCAATGTACGATGTGACTAATATGACTCAAATTGTGTTTTTTATTAAATATTTACATTGATTTTAATAAAAAAAACAAGTGGAATACTGACAATATACAGAACACATTCATATTATTTTTATAGTTTTTAAAAATTATCCACAAATCTTTTGTAATAGCTATAATTCAACCACATTTCAATCCAAAACATGGTGCGACCGATATGACTCAAATTGTCTGTTATACATTTAAAATTGGAATTTTAGTTCAAAACATGTTTCTCTCACAGAAAAATAACCAAACATTCTCCAATTGTATTAATAATTTATGAAAACAATTCATAAGTCAGTTTTCAAATGTAGGATTAATCCTCTTATCAAACTGACACATGATGTGACTGATATGACTCAAAGTGTGTGTTTTTAGTTTCAAATAACATTTTAGTAAAACAAAAAAAATGAAATGATGAAAACTAAGAAAACATGTTATGATTATTTTGATACTTTAGTAAAATGATACATAAGTCATTTATGACATATAGTAATCAACCCCACCTAAATATGACTCATGGTGTGACTGGTATAAATCTAAGTGCATCTTTTTATTTAAAATTGACATTAATTTAAGTAAAAAAATAAGTGGCATACTGAGGACTGAGAAAACACATTATAATTGTTTTGAAACTTTAGTAAAATTATATATAAGTAATTTTTGATTTTTATGAATCAACCACATCTCAATCTGATGTATAGTGTGACTAGTATGACTCAAAATGTCCTTTATCAATTTAAAATTGATATTTTAGTTAAAACATGTCACTCACTAAAAACCAATAAAATGTGCTATTATTTAATTTCTAATTAATAACAATTATTTATAAGTCATTTTTGACATTTATTAATTATTCTCACACTAAAAAGACATACTTGGGACCGATATGACTCAAAGTGTGTGTTTCTAGCTTCAAATGACATTTTAATAAAAACAATAGTGACATACTCAAAAATATGAAAATTAATTCAAATTTTTTTATACTTTAGATGTAACACCCCGAGCTTCCACGATACATTTCTCTTTGAATAATGCAATAGCTTGCATTGTAAGCAATTTCGAGATTCTAACACACCGTGACCAATCAAACCAGCCGTTATGAACAGTAATACCCAATTTTCGAAATTTTAAAAATTTTACCTCTCAAAATGGACTTCATTTTTGGATTCAGAATATCAAAATTAGCATAGGTTGAAATTTTGGTACTTTGCGGATAACTTTTATATTTTGATGAATAGTGAAAATTACTAAATTTTAATTAAAAACAACTTTTTTAATCAAAATAATTAATAGTGATAAATTATAAATTTTAGTGATTTTAAAGTATATTTAAAATATATTTTTACCATTTAATACAATGTTGGTCATTGGACATAATTTCACAATTAAACCGGATATAAAAAAGTGTCAATCTTTTGATTGTTATTATTTCATAAAAACACGTTTTTTGTTTTAACAATGGGAATTAATTTTAAATTAATTTCTTCCACTAATGTGTTTTGAATTTAGAAAAATAGATTCCATATTTAGAATCAGGAGGCCCAAATTGTGTAAATAGGTAACTTTTATTTTTATAAATTTTGAATAATTATTTCGGTAAATATTTTATTTACCATGGTTAAAGGGAAAATTCAGTAAATAAGGGTAAAAAATAATATTATAATAATTATAAAGTACCCTAAAACGTGTTCTAACCTTATTTGTTGATACATGTCCGACCATGGGCATCTTTGGGTTGATTTTGGGACCCCATGGAGCCACTTTTAAGTGATAATGACACTTTATATTAATTAAGTTAAAGTAAATACAAAAATGACATAAGCATATATCTTTTAGAAAAACAATTTTTACATAGGGTTATATGTGTTATATTTTCAAATATAAATATTAATTAGGAACTTAAAAAGATTTCCTACATAATGGTATTTTATTTATAATTTTTATACATTGAATAATTAAATTTATTTATGACACAATAATGATGCAGTATTTTCCTTATTAATGAAAGAATTAAATAATCAGTATTATAAATGTTACAATAAATATAATTTAAAAGTTTTTATACCATAAACAAATTTTATTGGTTACTATGACATGTTAGGATTTATTAAATGAATTTTTTTTAATTAATAAAGTTTTTAAGACTTTAACAAAAATCAATTATTAAATATTGTCAAAATTGACATAAATGAGTTTTTAAAACAAGTATTATATTATTAATGGATATTCTATTCCTAAAAATATAAGGTTAGGCTGAAGGACTTATATAATGGTAGGTATATCATTAATGGACCACTTGGGGGTGGCTTGTATGTATATAGTATGTTTATTAACTATATAATATAAAAATACAAAGTGACATGGTAAATGTCAATCTAATTAACTAAGAGTTAAAACTAAAAGATAGGGTTAATATAATGACCCAAACTTGTCTAAAATATATTGGTTGAAAGGATCTCGGCCCATACCCACCTTATACTTTTAATAATCCACTTTCTATCCATTATAAAACGAATATGAATTTATTATAAATTAATACTTTAGGTTTTTCCTAAAGAGACCCTCCTTTCCCTTATAAAAGGACACAACTTCTAACCAATTTTTCACACCTTCAAAGCCTTTTGGTTCGAACAACACCGGCCCAAATACTCTCTCAACTTCTCTCAATTAAAACTAGAGGCCTTATTTTGATCATAAAGCCAACCTAATGATCCCTTTTGATCAAATCCAAAGGAAGAACATGAAGAAGAGGTAATGTTTTCACCACCCTTTTTCAAGTTAATTTCTTATTCAACTTCTTATTTATTTGTTATTTACTTTCTAAAATAATAACTCCAGTATATTCTATATACTGTGATGTTATTATAAATATGGTACAACCATATTCAGTATTCTATTCATCGTTTGAATGACATGTCACCATACGTGTGTACGTACGGCTTACCATCTCCACGTCGTGGTGTAATTGTTATTCAAAAACATTATTATTTGGATGGGTATGCTAATGGTATGTAATTGATGTAAATAATAAATATAACATGATAATTAATATGTATATATGATATACCATCCAATTATATATTATTTCAATATCAAAATAATGATATTGTCGCTCTTGCGTACGTACGGCTACCCTCTCCACGAACGTGATGAGATTCAATCCCCATCGTATCAATGAAATTATAATTCTCATTTGATGATTAAAAATAATATTTAAGGACTTGAAATTATTCTGGATATGAATAAGATACAACCTGTCCATTACAAACACAGCTTATGTAACAAAATATATAAAAGAAAACGAGTAAGTTAACACCCGAAACGATGATAATTCTAAGATATTATTAACAAATAAAAGTTAAAAGATCATATATGATATCGTATTAATGTATATGATTCTTGTATAATTTAATAAAAATTATTTGACCATTATATAGGAGCTTAACCTACCCTTAACCAAGGAAAAGTACAAGGTAAGGGTTTATTTTACAATCTCTTCATTATCCGAGGTTGTTTTTACGTAATTATCTACTGGGACCTCTTTATCATCCACATCCATATTTCATAAAAATGTATTTCAAGACATTATTACTATTTTACAGAATATGGGTTAAAGTCATTTATACCCTTGATTGAATTTTTATAAGAAGTTAATAAAGGAATATTTCCGTCGTTTTCCAAACAAGGTCCTTTTTCAATGTTAGATCGCTTCATGAGGCAGTAACCACCAACATTAAATGGGAGTACAAATCCATTAGTATATGAGCAATGGATAAGTTCCCTAGAGAAAATATTTCAGGATTTGGGTAGTAGTGAAAGGGAAAAAGTTGTCGTGACAATTTATCGCCTCACTGGAGATGCTGATCAATGGTGGTCATTGATACAGAACCCAAAGGAAGATGATGAAGTATCAAATATGTAATGGAGGGAGTTTAAAGATATTTTCTTATAAAAATAATTTCCTCATGAACATCGAGAAGATATAGAAAGACAGTTTTTGAGTCTGAGGAAAAAGGAGGATGAGAATGTCCCAAAGTATGAGGCTGACTTTACATGGTTAGCGAGGCATGCAGTAGATTATATACATAACCCAAGAAGTAAGATTTATCATTTCTTTGATGGGATAAAACCGTTTCTCCATCGAGCATTAGTCTCACAATCTTTCTCGTCGTACGGAGATATTGTATCATGTGCTATCAAGACAGAAAAGGAATTCTCTAAGTCTTACGACTTTAAGGAAAAACAAGAGAAGAAGAGATCTGCTGACCACTCTGGAAATGGAAATAAAGGAAAGAAGGGAAAAGTTGATTATCCATCCTAAAGTAAATGTGGGAAGAAACACCCCGGTACTTTCTTGAAGGGAACGACAGTCTGTTACAAGTGTGGTGAAAAAGGCCACCAAGCTCATGATTGTAAGGGAAAGAGAGTTGTTGTCGACATAGAATGCTATAATTGTATAGATATGTGAAATTATGCAAATAACTATCCTAAGGGTCAGGGGAACTTACCTCAGAAAAGGCCAAGGGATCAAGGCCAAACTTATGCTATCACTACTGCTGAGGTAGAATCTCCAAAAGACGTGGTGGTAGGTAATTTAATGGTTTCCTCAAGTTTAGAAAATGCGTTATTTGATTCTAGATCATCTCATTGTTTCATATATTCCCCGTTTTCTAAGAAAATTAGATATTTCTAATTTGATTTAATAAGAGAGTTGTCAGTTAAAACTCCGAAGGGAAGTATCATTGCCACAATGTTTTGTGAATCAGTCCCCATTAGAGAACATAAATTTTCTTCATCCACTGATCTCATCATCATACCTATGATTGAGTTTGATATAGTCCTAGGTATGGATTGGCTTTCAGACCATTATGTGAAGATTTATTGTAAGAAGAATGAGGTTAAATTTTTTGATGATGGTGATAAGGAACACCTTATCTTTAGAGCAGAATCGTCACCACTTGATTCTTATCTAGATCCACCCCCAGTAGATCAACTAAATTCAACTATTGGGGTGGAAGAGAATGAAATGACTGTGTGTGAGGAAATGAGTGTTTAGATAGAGGATGTACCTATTGTGAAAGAATATGTAGATGTGTTTCCAGAAGATTTACTTGGACATCATCCAGAATGATAAGTTGAGTTTTCCATTGATTTAATTCGAATATCGAGGCCTATATCGAAGAACCCTTATAGAATGTCCACTGTGGAGTTAGTTGAACTAAAGAAACAACAAGAGGAATTGAGTAATAATGTATTTATTAGCCCTATTGTTTCTCCATGGGGAGTCCCTATTATTTTTGTTAAAAAGATAGATGGATCTATGAGGTTATGTATCGACTACAGGGAGATCAATTCTATAACAATAAAGAACAAGTATCCCCTACCTCACATTGATGATTTATTTGACCAACTACATGGAGATTAATACTTTTCAAAGATTTACCTTCGATCTGGATACCATCAGTTGTGTGTGAAGAAGGAATACATTCTGAAGATAGCATTCCAAACCAGGTATGGGCATTACGTGTTTACAATAATTCCTTTTGGGCTGAATAATGCACCCTCTGTTTTCATGGATCTAATGAATAGAGTTTTCACGGAATATCTTGATGATTTTTTAGTGGTATTTATTTATTATTTCTTGGTATACTCCAAAATCTATGAAGATCATGAAAATCACCTACGTATTATCTTGAAGACTCTGAGAAGACATGAATTATATGGGAAGTTTAGCGAGTGTGAATTCGGGATTCAAGAGATTTCTTTTCTTAGCCATATTTTCTCTAAGGATGGAATCTCTGTTGATCCTAATAAGACAAGAGAAATCCAAGAATGTCCAGCACCAACGAGTATAACCAAGGTAATAGTTTTATTGGTCTAGCAGGTTATTATCGACGTTTCGTACAGAATTTTTCCCGATTGGCTAATCCATTAACAAAGATCACACGTAAAGGGGTTAAATTTTTTTGGAAAAAAGAGTGTGAAGTATTTTTTGAAGAAATGAACAGAAGATTAGTCAATGCTCTTATATTGAATCTACCATCGGGGAATGATGGGTTCGTTATTTATAGTGATGCATCAAAGAAATGACTTGGTTGTTTCCTTATGTAGAATGATAGGGTTATTGCCTATGCATCCTGGCAACTGAAAATTCATGAGCAAAACTATCCTACTCATGATCTTGAGTTAGTTGCTTTAATATTTACTTTTAAGATATAGAGACACTATCTCTATGGTGAGAAATGTGAAATTTATACTGATCACAAGAGTTTGAAGTATATTTTCTCATAGAAAGAACTCAACATGATGCAAAGGCGATGACTCAAACTACTCATGGATTATGATTTCACGATACACTACCACCCGGGGAAGTCAAATAAGGTGGCAGAGGCTTTGAGAAGAAACGATCATGGAGTTTTCAACGTGATGAGAATTGAAAGTGATCCTATTTTCATGGTTCTATTGAAGATGGATATGAAAATTACCATAGAAGGTGAAACATCGATAATTTTTCAAATGTTTTCCAAACCATCTTTACTAGAAAGGATAAAGAGTTCTCAGACCGATGATGAAGAATTTCAAAAGAAGATTAAATCTGTGAATGATGGGAGATTGAGTGAATTTGTGTGTGAAGATGGAATTTTGAAATTTGGGAAGAAAATTTGTGTTCCCGATTTACCTGAACTAAAAAGGGAATTGTTGGACGATGTTCATTCTTCCAATTTCTCTGTACACCCTGGGAACACCAAAATGTATAGAGATTTGAAGGAAAATTTTTGTTGGGACAACATGAAGAGGGAGATTTCTGATTTTGCATCAAGGTGTATGGTTTGTCAATGAGTGAAAGCAGGAAGGAAACAGCCGGGTGGAGTATTGCAACCTCTTCCCATACCTAAGTGGAAATGGGATAATATCACGATGGACTTCTCATGGGACTACCATAGACTCCTAGAAAGAACGATGCAATATGGTTCATTGTTGATTGTCTTACCAAGTCAGCACATTTTCTTGATATAAGGGAATATTTTCCACTTGAACGACTAGAAAGACTATATATTAATGAAGTTGTGAGACTTCATGGAGTACCACTATCTATTGTTTCAGATCGTGATACCCGTTTTACTTCAAGATTCTGGAAAATTCTTCAGAAATCCTTGGATCCTGAACTTCATTTGAGCACTACATACCACCCCCAAACTGATGGACAATCAAAATAGACTATTAAAACCTTAGAAGACATGTTGAGATCTTTCTCACTTTACTTTCAGGGTATGTGGTATCAATATTTACCTCTGATGGAATTTTCCTAAAACAATAGCTTCCATTCAAGTATTCAGATGGAACCATATGAAGTGTTATATGGAAAGAGATGTTGCACACCAACCTCTTGGGATGACGTTGGTAAAAGAAAACTCGTAGGCCCGAAACTGGTGGAGGAAACGATGGAAAAGTTAAAGGTAATCCAAAACCACAACAAAGCAGTACAGAGTAGGCAGAAGATCTATGTCGATAGTCGAAGGAGGGATTTGGAATTTAATGTAGGAGATCAAGTTTTCTTGAAGGTATCTCCATGGAATGGATTTATTCGTTTCGGTAAGAAAGGTAAATTGATTCCCAGGTACATTAGACCTTTCGAAATTCTAGAACGAATTGGGGTTGTAGCATACCGTTTGGCAATGCCCCCAAATCTCTCCAAAGTTCACGATGTGTTCCACGTATCACTATTGAGAAAATACATGAATGACCCAACACATGTACTCACCTATGAGGAATTAGAACTAGAACCAAATCTCTCTTATTGCGAAGAGCCCATCATGATTCTTGACACAAGAGAACAAGTGCTGAGAAACTGGACGACTCGTCTAGTAAAAGTTTTATGTAGAAACCATAAGATGGAAGAGGCAATGTGAGAATCCGAGGAACTCATGATGAAGAACCACCCGAGTATTTTTAAGCAATAATATTCTAGAAATATCGAGGAAAAAATTATTTAAAGGAGGGGAGAATGTGTCACACCAAGCTTCCATGATACATTTCCCTTTGAATAATGCAACAGCTTGCATTGTACACAATTTCGAGATTCTAACACAACGTGACCAATCAAACTAGCCGTTATGAATAGTAATACCCACCTTTTAAAATTCTATAAATTTTTTCTCTCAAAATAGAATTCATTTTTGGATTTAGAATATCGAAATTATCCTAGGGTGAAATTTTGGTACTTGGCGGATAACTTTTATATTTTGATGAATAATGAAAATTACTAAATTTTAATTAAAAACAACTTTTTTAATCAAAATAATTAATAGTGATAAATTAATAATTTGATTGGTTTTAAAGTATATTTAGAATATATTTTTACCATTTAATACAATGTTGGTCATTGGACATAATTTCACAATTAAACAGGATATAAACAAGTGTCAATCTTTTGATAGTTATTATTTCATAAAAACACGATTTTTGTTTTGACAACGAGAATTAATTTTAAATTAATTTCTGCCACTACTATGTTTTGAATTTAGAAAAATGGATTCCATATTTAGAATCAGGAGGTCCAAATTTTGTAAATAGGTAACTTTTATTTTTAGACATTTTGAATAATTACTTCGGTAAATATTTTATTTACCATGGTTAAAGGGTTAATCCTGTAAATAAGGGTAAAAAATAATATTATAATAATATTAAATTTCCCTAAAATGTGTCCTAACCTTATTGGTTGATACATGTCCGACCATGGGCATCTTTGGGTCTATTTTGGGATCCCATGGATCCACTCGTAAGTGATAATGACAATTTATATTAATTAAGTTAAAGTAAATACAAAAATGACATAAGCATATATCTTTTAGAAAAACAATTTTTACATAGGGTCATTTAAGTTATATTTTCAAATATAAATATTAATTAGTAAGATAGAGAGATTTCATACATAATTGTATTTTATTTATTATTTTTATACATTTAATAATTAAATTTATTTACGACACAATAATGATGCATTATTTTACTTATTAATGAAAGAATCAAATAATTAGTATTATAAATGATAAAATAAATATAATTTGAAATTTTTGATGCCATAAACGAATTTTATTGGTTACTATGACATGTTAGTATTCATTGAATGAATTTTGTTAGAATTAATAAAGTTTTAAGACTTTAACAAAAATAAATTATTAGATATTGTCAAAATTGACATAAATGTGTTTTTAAAACAAGTATTATATTATTAACTGATATTATATTCATAAAAATATAAGGTTCAGCCAAAGGACTTATATCATGATAGTTTTATAATTAATATACGACTTGGGGGTCTCTTGGATGTATATAGTAAGATTATTAACTATATAATATAAAAATACAAAGTGACATGGTAAATGTCTATCTAATTAACTAAGTGTTAAAACTAAAAGATAAGGTTAATATAATGACCCAAACCTGTATAAAATATATTAGTTGTAAATATTTATACCCATAACCACCTTATAATTTGAATAATACAGTTTTTAGCCATTTGAAACTGAATATTAATTTATTATGAATTAATACTTTATGTTTTTCCTAAAGAGCCCCTCATCCCCCTTATAAAAGGACACAACTTCTAACCAATTATTCACACCGTCAAAGCCTTTTGTTTTGGACAAACCCTGCCCAAATACTATCCCAACTTCCCTCAATTCATCCTATAGGCCTTATTTTGATCATAAATCCAACCTAAGGAGCCCTTTTGATCAAATCAAAAGGAAGAACCCGAAGAAGAGGTAATGTTTTCACCACCCCTTTTCAAGTTCCTTTCTTCTTCAACTTCTTATTTCTTTGTTATTTAATTTCTAAAATAATAACTCCAGTATCTTATATATACTGTGATGTTATTATAAATATGGTACAACCATATTCAGTATTCTATCCATCCTTTGAATGACATGTCACTATACATGCGTACGTACGGCTTACCGTCTCCACGTCGTGGTGTAATTGTTATTCAAAAACATTATTATTTGGATGGGTATGATAATGATATGTAATTGATGTAAATAATAAATATAACAGGATAATTATTATTTATATATGATATACCATCCAATTATATATTATTTTAATATAAAAATAATGATATTGTCGCTCGTGCGTATGAACGGACTACCGTCTCCACGAACGCGATGAGATTCATTCCCCATCATATCTATGCAATTATAATTCTAATTTGATGATTAAAAATAATGTTTAAGGACTTTATATCATTCTTGATATGAATAAGATACAACCTATCCATAACAAACACGGTTTATGTTACCAAATATATAAAAGAAAACGAGTAAGTTAACACTCGAAACGATGATAATACTATGATATTAGTAACAAATCAATGTTAAACGATAATATATGATATTATATTAATGTATATGATTCTTGTATAATTTAATAACAATTATTTCACCATTATAAAGGATCTTAACCTACCCTAAACCAAGGAAAAGTAAAAGGTAAGGGTTTATTTCACAATCTCTTCATTATCCGAGGTTGTTTTTACGTAATTATCTACTGGGACCTATTTATCATCTACATCCATGTTTCTTAAAAATGTATTTCAAAACATTCTAAGTATTTTACAGAATATCGGTTAAATTCATTTATACCCTTTTTGTTAATTTTTAAAAGAAGTTAACAAAGATATCTTTCCGTCGTTTTCCAAACAAAGTCCTTTTTAACCTTTTGGAAAGAATTAAGGTAAGAATGTATTTTTTTAAATTATATGGTGGGTGTGGCTATTTTCCACCGTTATAAAATCTTCGAAGCTTCCCTTACAAGATTGTAAGAATATTTTCAAATTAAATGTTTTCTTTTATAATTATGTGACTATTAAATGATTTCAAAAAAATAGATATTTCTCTCAATTATTTTTGATTTCATCTATGTCAACATCCTTTGATGGATTTTAAGCTTATTTGAAGTTGATTTATTATTATACAAAACGTCCATATTGTATTGAAGGTTTTGTGATATGTTTGACTGTGGATTTGTTATTTTTATACCATTCATGGTTTATGGAGAAAGTATTGACATTTCTTATGCTAGTTTTAATAAGAATGTTTATGTTATGTTTAAACCTATTCATATGAGGAATGTATTGGACTTAATAAGTGACGGGTGGATCCCGCTGTATCTCTTCGATGCATCGGTAGGTCTCATGAGACAAACTAGTGTCTTGGAATGAGGCCTTGACAAAATATTATTTGTAGTCTTGGAACGAGGCCTTTTCTACGTGGTTATGATAGTCTGGCATTATGCATTCCATCATTATGAAAGTGGTTATCGATATTGCATGTGATTATTCGAATAGTATAATATCCATGTGAATAAGTAAATAGAATTATTTTATTTTATTTATTGCATATTATGATTTAGTTCAAGTTTAAAAGGCTTTTGTTTTAGTTATACATTGCCTTTAATGTTTATGCTTATTTATTAAAGTTTCCTCTATATTGTTATCCTTACTGGGCATCTGAGCTCACCCCTTTCTATGTTTTATTTTTCCCAGGATGTGAAGAAGTATTTTATGAATGACCTGTAGAGATAGTATGAAGGGATATGAGTGTGGACTATAGAGACTATGTTGTTGTAGTTTTCATTTTATGATTTAACGTAAACTTTATGAATGTATCTAGTGTTTCCAAGGTTACTAAACTAATCGCTCTTTCAAGACTTGATCTTTCTTATGACCATGCCAATGTTATGAAATAATGCACCGACTCTGGGTAACTAGGGTCAGGGCGTTAGATTAGAAAAATGATCTATAATTCATTATTACATGTGTGAATCATAAAAAACTCAATATGATGCATGGTGTTATTGATATAATTCTAGGTGTGTCCCTTATTTAAAATTAACATTAATTTTAGTAAAAAGAAGTGACATACTGAAACCAAGAAAAATCATTCAGATTGTTTTTATACCTTGTGAAATGGATTCATAAGTCCTTTGTGATGTGTAGGAATCAATCATACCACAATATGATGCACGATGTGACCATTATAAGTCAAAGTGTGTAATTTTATTTAAAATTGACATTAATTTTATTAAAACGAATAAGTGACTTACTGAAAACTAAGAAAACATATTTGTTTTATTTTTATACTTCAAGAAAACAGTCCATAAGTCATTTTTGACATGTAGGAATAAAGAGGACCACAATTCGATGCATGTTTTGGCTGATATGATTCCAAGTTTGTCTTTTTATTTAAAATTAACATTAATTTTAGTAAAAAGAATAAGTGACATACTGAAAATCGAGAAAACACATTCAGAATGTTTTGGAAATTTAATAAAATGATCCATAAGTCATTTTTGATGTTTATCAATCAACCAAAACTCAATATTATGCATGGTGTGACTAACATGACTCAAAGTGTTCATTATTAGTTTAAAATTGACATTTTTGTTCAAAATGTGTGTCTCTCATTTTATACTAATAAAACATGTTTTTATTGTTTTAATAATTTAGGAAAATGATTCATAATTCATTTGTGATGTGTAAAACAAAGTCTAATGTCAAACTAACACATGATGTGATAGATAAGACTCAAAGTGTGTGTTTCCATTTTGAAATGACATTTTAGTAAAAAACACAAGTGACATAATGAAAACTAGGTAAACACATTTGGATTGTTTTGATACTTTAAGACAATGATCTATAATTAATTTTTAACATATAGGAATTAGTGACACCTCAATCTGACACATTGCATGACTGGTATAACTTCAAGTGTGTCTTTTTTTAGTTAAAATAGACATTAATTTTAGTAAAAAGGACAAGAAACATACTCAAAATATGTCAAAAGAATTTATATTGTCTTTATACTTTAGGAAAATGATCCATATATCATTCGGATGTGTATAAATCAACCACACCTTAATACTATCTACGACATGACCGATATAACTCTAAGTGTGTATTTTTATTTAAAATATACATTTTATTAATGTATTCTTTCATATTAATGATTTATTTATTTCATTATAGTATTATTAACATAATATTTGTTTTTTATATAAACGGATTCATTTTCTTCGATTGAGATGATTTTTCTCGGCAACTGATACCACAGTAGGATTTATTTTGAGAGGGGATCACGATAAGTAAACATGACTAAACATTAATGTTTTTAAATGTTTATAGATAGTAATTGTAAATATAATTATACAATTTTTTTGAAGTGTTTGTATTAGTGATTTTTTGTATTCATTATATAAAATTCATTTCAATTAAATTATATATTTTCATATAGGTTACAAGTATTTTATATAGTGTGTTGTTATCCAAACATCACACTACAACTAGTTGAGCCTTTATCAGTGATAAACTAGTGTGATAAAGGGGATCACCCTTCAATGACACTGAGGATAATAACTCTTTTTTAGTGTTGTTAAAGTCCCTTTTCATGCTATTAAAGAGGATATCTATAGAAGCGTTAAAATTTTTTATATTTAATCACCCACTAAATAATTTCAAAATGAACTAAACTTGGTTCTATTTGGTTTGTTATTATAAGAGGAGTTTGAATCATATTTTGTGTCCAAAAACACCCTTCCATGCGACCCCACATGAGATATCATTCCCTTCTTGTCAAGGTGTGTCCCATGGAACCCCCATGCTCGCTCATGCACCTCTCATCTAGGTAAACCCTATTACTCGATCTTATCCATTCAATATAATGATCGAATAACTATAATTCCATCACATCATATACCCAATGTTGATTCCCCAAGGAAATTAACTACCACAGAATCATCTAGATCAGATGGTTCTTGTATAAACTTCCCATGACCATTGCTCCTTTGTAAGGATCCATTAAATCAAAATGATATGAGAATAGTGGGATACCAGAATTTCCATCCGCATAACCCATAGCTTGAGATAACATGGTAGTGTATGCACTATCCTATTATCTCTATCAGGAGTTCATGTTTGTTGACACCAAACCATGTTGTACTTAATATTCTTGGATATGTATCCCTCTTTATGTAATCTGATCATCGATCAAAAGACAAAAATTCCTCCATCATTCCCTCATCATTGCCTCTATTTTCTACCACCAATAGTGATTTTACCATCATTGAACATCGTTCAGTTTCACCAAAATTCATCCATTGTCCTTTTTAAGACCCCCTAGATTATAGATCTAGCCTTAGTTTCTTAAAATTTGGTCTCTAGGTGTCTCAAATTATAGAGAGAATGATAAATTCTAGAAACCTTCTCTTTATATTTTCTCCCAAACTATCACTCCCATTTGAGTGATTCCAAAGGGGTTAATTTCCACTCAATGAGGGATTTTTAACAAGTCATAATGAGTTTAGTTATTCATTTAGACAAAATGTTTATCAATGTTTTTTCAAATAGCCACAATGAACTTCTTCCTGGGTTTCCACAAAATCTGTGTGATTGATTTTGAAATTTGAAATGATAGCAGGTTTATCTCAAATTGTAAAATTACATACTCAAATATCATAGAATGATTAAAATAATAAGACATTAAATAAGAAGATAGAAGTTTTATATAAAGATTGACTTTTCAGAATCAAAGAACCATACCTATTTTTGATGATCCATCAATTTCTGGCCTAAATCCCACAGTCTCTGGTGATCCCTCTGAATATTATCTTTGGTTTAACTTCCATAATCTCTGGTGATCCATCTGGACATTATCTTCATGGTGTATCCTCCAGAAAACATTAGATTCCCTAAAAAATAATAATTATTAAGGGAAATTAAGGCCATGACTGTTATAGTAGTTTTGTTATTTATTTTAATAATTCTCCAAAAATGATTTTACACCATTACACACTAGAAAAATGTTATAAAAAATTTCAATAATATTATCTTAGGGTTAAAACCCATTTTTACCCAAAAACATTGTTTTTTTCTATCTGACACCTCAATATAGGTGAATTTACCAAATTAAATTTTTTATTCAAAAGTTAATATTTTTTCTAAAAACTCCCCATGATGATTAAAAAAACCATAAAATCACTTCATTTAACTGAAATGAGTTCCAAAATACTCAATGGAATAAATTGAGTGTTATATTCTAATTATAGACAAATAAATCCTTCAGTGAAAACTTGTACCATTACATATATCTTCCATTATTTTCACTTCATAAATATCATCTTTAATAATTATCTAATTAATTATTTTACTTGTAACCATATTCCATCCTTAATAGAGAACTAATATATATATATAGATATATATATATATTATACTAAGAATATTTACCCATTAAAAACCAATTAATTACAGACTAATCCTCTAATTTTAATAATAATCATATAATTCAAATTTAAAAAATGTGACAAAAAAATCCACCTCACATTTCTTTTGCAAGAATTTTTATCATAATATATTAACTTTATAAATCCAAATTATTAAATAATGAATAAAATGAATATTAATTTACGTAAAATGTGTAAATAAATAACTGCCAATTTCATCTATAAAATTATTCATCAGAAAAATTTATTCATATAAATTCCAGAAATAAAATATCAAAAAATAAATTTTACAGTAAATAGTATAAATTCCAATATAATAATATTTACACATTAAATAAATTTTGACTTATAATCCTCTGCCACATGCTCTAATAAAATAGTATGATTTAAATATCTTTTAATACATCATAAATAAACTTTATTCCTCAAAATATTAAGTAAAAATTAATTTTCATTAAAATTATGTTACATTATTAGTAATTATTTTATATTAAAAACATGTTATAAATATATTCCATATGATTAAATTTTTATATTGTATCATTAAATTTAATTACTTTTCATTACATTATATTTATAAGTAATTAATAATTCATCACCAAAAAGCAATATAAATTCCAAATATATTAACATAATAATTTATATCTTTTCTACTTTATGAGCATTACTTTCATTAATAATTTGACCACCATGATATTATAAAAATAATACATATAAAATTAATTCTTCAAAAAAATGAGAATAGAAAATTAAAAATAATAGAAAAATATGCTTTTATTAATTTAATCCTTTAGTCACATTGTTTTTATAAAAAATAATCTATCCTTATTTTACACCGACCACAATAATTTCATGTGTTAAATTATATTCATTTCCTATCAATTATTTTATTATAAAAATACATTCACAGAATTATAATTAAACATACTTAAAAAACATTTTTATAAATTAATGCCATTATAAAATCATAAACATAAAATATGTTTATTCCATAAGTTTTTTATCACAAATTGAATAATTTCTATAATAATAATTTTTAACAATAAAATAATTATTTTTCGACAATTATTTTTTATTTTTTCATAAAAAAATCACCAGTATTTTTTCCTTAAAATTACATGATGAAAAAACAATGAATAGGAAGGGAAACATTACACACCCCTTTTTACTTTTCATTCTGGAAATGTTTAAAAAATATCAAAATAATTCTTATAAAGGATAATTATTAATATCTTCAATACATTCCGTTTAAAAAAATTCATCCTCAAAAAGCATAATTTTATCACTTAAAATAAAAATATGAAATCAACACATAAAAATAAAATTACAACCCCAACTTAATCATTCAAGTTTTAATTTTCTATAATTATCTATAATTCAACATTTGTTCCTCAAAATATTAAATATGTTAAAATTTTATTCAAACTCTAAAAAATTAATTTCAAATCATGCTATCCATGTAGAAAACCTCTCCAAAAGAAATTAGATTCAAAATATATTTTAGACACATTTATTACACCATATTTTGTAATTCCTAAATCAAACATTCAAGAAATTCATATCACATTATAAAAAATCTACACAATTAATTGAAAATCCATTCATGTCACCTTATATGTTTTTTCACACTAATAATATCAAACTTAAAATAATTGATATTCTAATAATATTATTAAACTATTATTATTTTTAATATCATGGTTACCAAACATCCCCTATCAACTCAGTCCTAATTTGTTAATAAAGAGTCCTCAATATCCTTATATCTACTAAAAATGACACAAAAACACATTTTTTACAAATAAAATATCACACTCACCTTAAACAAAATTATCAATATAAATAACACCAACAGAAAGAAAAAAATACTTTAAAACTGTCATGGGAATAAAATACATTAAGAATATCAAGGGCCCAGAATCATACCATTGCAATTACATACTAGTTAGGTGTATGTACTTTCACTCAGGGTTCAAGCGATGCTAAAGTGACACCCAGAATCATACCATTGCAATTACATACTAGGTTGATCTATACTAAATGTTTTTAAAAAATAGTGGGTATAGATCCTTTAAAAATAGAGATTCCCCTCCGTCTCTATCTCCCCTCCACATTCGAAGACTTAATCACCCCTCCCCCATAAAAGCCTCAACATCTCCTCCTTTCCTCCGGAGACACTTCCCCTACCAGTGAGGTATTCTTCCTCCATTTATGGATTTTTTATTGTGATATTTAAGGGGTAAGCTTTCCTTACCTCCCATTATTTCTTCTCCCCTCACCTAAGTAACAAATGGATTTATTCTCCAACATTCTCCCCAAATTCAAGTATTTTTTGATTAAGATCTTCTTAAACATTATATTTGGGATTTCTAAATCAATATTCTCTTATATTGGATTTAATTTGCATTATTTATCTATGGATTTGATTCTACTAGATCTTGTTGGAATCAATTATATCATGATGTTTCTAAATTTAGGATCTAATGGAGATAAAATATAGTCTACTAAATTCCTAAAAGTATAGTTTTAATGATAATTTATTTATTTTAAAAACTATCATAGGGATTATTATGAATTTAAATTAAATATGAGATTTTTTTGGAGGAATATTTTAGGTATTTAGAGATTTTTAGTGTTGGGAATCATATTTAAGTTAAATATAGGGTTTAATTTTAGTTTTTATTATCCTAGAGTTATAAGATTTAATTATTCAAATTTAATTTTTTATATCATGACCCATGGTTAAACTATTTATTGGATTGTTTTTACCCTTAAATAAATAATTATATGATGATGTGCATGATTATACTGTTATAAGTAAATATGGAATATGTATTCATCTATAAAGGATACTTATTTAGGTATTCACTATTGTATTTATAGTACTTATAAAAAATGTTTCTTATAATTCATTATTATGATTTAGACATGAATATATGATAAAAGATTATTTTAAATAATTAAATATTTATATTTCAAATGTTTATAAATTTCAAAACCTTTATTATATAAAAATATTTATATAAGCCATTGGTAAATGTAATGAAATAATTATATAAGTTATAATGGAAATATTTTTGAACCATATTCATTTCATAAGACACGGTTTCCATTGATAAATTTTTACATAAGAATTTAGTTTTTTAATAAAACATTAATGGTATAAAACTTAGTTTCCCCTATTTTGATTAACTATTGAGTATTACTTATTTATTTGTTAATAATGATTCCCTAGTTCATTTATCATGTATTGAATATTTATAAATTTATTTACACTACACATGAAATGAATTAAAAACCATCTAACCACACTTTACCTCAATAAAGATGGTTCATACATGGTAAAGTAATGAATGGGTTTCATAAAGTGAGATGGAATGGATTAATTATTTAATCTTAATGGATCTTCCCCAAATTAGTTACTTATTAAATTGAAATAGAACATAACGTTAAATCTATTTTCCATATGTTTAAATAATATAAGTAATGTGAACCTTAATTTTTTTTTCGTGACAAAATTTTATCCTTAAATATTTTTTAAATGAGAATACCTCTATGGATAAGAAATAAACATTTTCATCTAGTATTACTTAGTTGTCATTTATTCTAATACAGACACCTATTTTGGATTTTTATAAGTCTGACTTGGTTTTTTTTTATGATATTCCTTGTTCTTTTTTTTGATGATAGTAGTATTCTATAATGGTCACTTGCATCATGCATTATATTCAATTTTTTCCTACTACTGTTATTTAAATTCCTATACACGATGCATTTAATTTGTCCTTGAATTTAGATATCATTATAATTATGGTTTACATTATTTATTGAAACATAAATTTTTTTCCCTATAATATAATGGATAGAAGTTAGATGTATTATACTGATCGGATTTCAACTATGTTTCAAAAGAATTTGGATTTTTTTGATTTTCCACTTAACAATGATTTAGATGGTGGTCATATATAGTTTACATGTTATAATCATGTTATAAGTCCCCAATTAATATAGAATGAAGTTATCCACCTTATAAGAAAATTTGAATAGAAAAAAACTATTATATTTGGGATCACTATGAAGAGAGGAGACTATATTTTACTATTTATGAATGAAAAGAAGGTAGTGGTATAGATAATTTGGTATTTTGTTAGTTAACATTTGTGAATCACCACGAAAGAGATTGTATTACATTACAATAAGCCAATAATATCAATATATATGATGAAAATAATGAATATGATGATGTTGATAGAGTGAAAACATTAATGCATGATGCCAGATCTCCTGTATATCAGTAATATAATAAAAAGAAAAGGTTGTAATTTTTAATGTGGTTATATCCTAGAAAACCCATGTACGGAATTTACAAAAAACTCTATTGATTATATTCTTATCTTTTTGAAGGGATTTCTTCCTTATGGTGTAGATATTCCCTGAAATATTTATAGGTAATGTAAGTTAATTAAGTAGCTAAAACTTTCTACTAATAAAATTGAAGCTTGTCTAAAAGATTGTGGTTTATTTTGGGAGGAAAAAATTGTCCTTAATAACTATATATAAGGTGGTAAATCTCAATTAAAGTTAAATATAGACTAAACACCATCTCAAGTTCCTCATAATGTTAGGGGGAACTTTCCATTGATTCTCAAGATTCAAAATATATTACTGTATGTAGAAATATCACCAATATGAAATGGAATGATACTTAGAGAAATAAATGAAATAATTATTTGGTTCATCTTTTAGATGTATTATCATGGTGGTAATTTTATGCACAACATCCCAATTTTGTAGTGCTGGTTTATAATTTCAGGTAGGTTTTATCCTGTGATGGTTTTAATCCGTTTGATCAAATGCTTACTTCTCACAGCACATGGCTAGTTTTTATTCACACTTCATAATCCTCTTCTGTGGATGTGTATGAAAAAAAATTCAACTTCTTGAGTACACTAATATTTGTAACTTATGATTCTGAAAATGATATAGACATATATTTTCAACCTTTAATAATATATTTGAATCATCTTTGACATATGAGTGTGCACATATTTGATTATTCTTTAAAAAATATATTCCAGACATGTGTTGCCCTTATATGGATTATAAATGATTTAACTAATTATAAAATGATGTCTTTTTGGAGAATAAAGGGAAAAATATCATGTCTTATTTGTATTAATAATACATTATTAAGAAGGGTTAAATATCATTGTAGTTTCAGTTTCATTGGGCATCGAATATTTTTACAAATGGGTCATCAATATAGGAAGAATCACTCGATGTTTGATAATACTATTGACACTGAACAACCACCTCAGTGTATGTCAAGAACTTATGTGGTTAATGAATTGAAATATTTCATTTTTTTATTAGGTAAATCTTTGATGAAATCTAAAAATATGAATAATATTGGAATTAATTCCACTTGTAATTGAAAAAAGAGAAGTATCTTTTTTGATTTTCCATATTGGTATACCAATTTTTTACGTCATTATTAATACTTAATGCACATTGAGAAAAATATATGTGAAATTTTTCTTTCAATTATTCTAAATATCAAGGGGAAGACCAAAGATGACTTCTGATCTCACTAAGACTTGTAGGATTGGGGTATTCAACCAGAAATGCATCCTGTGTGTATCAGTGAAAACAAATGTAAAGTTCTTGTGATTCTTATGCGAAGAAAACTTTAGTGAAAAATCAATTTATGAAAGTATTAGATAATATCAAGGTTCCTGATGGATATTCAGGAAACATATTTAAATTATTCAATATAATGGATTTGAAACTAAAATCCCTAAAAACTCATGATTTTCACATACTTATTGACGAATTGATTCTAATAGAAATCCAACATTTTCTATCTAATATTGTAAGGGTGATAGAGATTCGCCTATTCTGTTTTAGATACCTTTATACTAAAAATGTTATCCAATTATTTCTTGATAAAAATATATCCGTATTCGCCATTAATTTTTGTGATTTGGGAAAAAAATTACTCCATCATTTTTCACTTGCAGACCGCATTTAATAATTCATCTTACTGATGAAACTCTTCTTGGGGGAACTATTAATTTTTTGTGGATGTATAATAATGAATGGAATATATGCATAATGATATCTTATGTCTAAAATAATAATCATCCTAAAATTTCCATTATGGATGTTTATTCGGATTAAGAATGTATGGATTTTTGTTCATTATATTTGTCTAATGTGAGCATAATATATAACCAGACAATAAGAAATGAATATGAGAAGTACGGGAAAATTGATCCCTCATTTCTTTATCTTATTCAAATTTGAGGAATTCTTATGTCCTATACATTGGCTACATTGAACCCTGAATAGAAGGATACAACACATCACACAGTCTTGTTTAAGTATGGTTTTTTTTGAATACTACACCAAGTAAGTAATTTGAAAATTTTTATGTTATCTCATACCATTTCATTTCACATGTACCTTAAAATTTTATTATCATTTCATGTGGGGAATATAAACAAATTATAAGTGTAGTTCATAGGTCTTTTACTTTGTGAGGAGAGATTATTTTCATTGTTTTATGCTTGGTTAAAATCTAATATATGCCAATTACTTTAATTAACTTAAAAAATATATATTAATTTAATTTTTTATTCATATATATTTTAGTTATGGAGTTTACCTATTTATTTTGTTTATCAAGAATTAAGATCATTGTATTTTAATCCCATTTCTTTGGTTCGTGAATGAAAATATTTAACAATCAATGGGTATAAATTTGTTATAACTGATAGAGCGGTGAAAATGAGAAGACAACATAATCACAGTATGTTAACTACTAAAATAGACTATTATTACAGTGGTTCAGATAGTATTCCTCAATATGAAATGTGTCTTATTATGGAATTATTGATAAAATATTTTTATTGAATTACTACTATCATAGTTGAGTCACTATGATGAAATTTAAACGGTTTGGTTCAATGATGTGACCTGGTACATTTATCGATGACTGCAGATTCAGAGTTATTGAAAAGAGTCTCTTACAGGGTACTGATGAACCATATATTTTAACATCAATGAAAAAATACGTTTTTATGTGAAAGATCATATGATACCTAAATAAGAAGCCATTAATTAATCTAATGACCAAGTGATCAAATGGACAGTTTACAAAACAACTTAACTTAAAAATGAATAGAATGACAAAATGTTCAGAATTACAATGTGACAAAATAAAAAAATAACATAACACAAATATAATTGGACCAAAATATACATACAAGATGAATTCATATCATACCCGTATTTAACATGCGAATTATTATGTATTGTTTATGTCAATCAACTAGTATTAAATTTATAATTTAATGAATATTTATATGCTTCTTAATTTTGGGGATTTATTAAAAATATAAAATTTTAATTAATTCTAGGTTTATCATTTTCATATTATTCAATAATTTAGTACTATATTAATCAATTTTATTTTCAGAATGTGACATTGTTCATCTAAGTTTATGTGCCTTGAGAAAAAATATTTTTCTTTAGTAAGAAGAAAAAGGATGGAAGTGTAGTGAATTCACAGACACAATAAATTTTTGTGAGTTTTTTATTGATATTTATAATATTTATATGTAATTCATAATTAAATATCTTGTCTATATTTTCAACAGTGTTCCATGGAGGCCTTCGATGAGAAATAAGATCACAACTTCGGGCCAAATGATTATTTTATTCTGGTATTAAGTGAGGATCACCAGGGGAGTCCAATGTCAACCCAAAAAAACATAATCTCCAATAGGTTTTGGACATCATTTGATGCCTCTAAAACCTCTTATAACATCGAGCTATAAAAAATCAGGAAGAAGTAGATGAGGCCAAAAAAATAACTTTACATGATTGTGAAATAAGTAAATTGATCACTGAACACTTCCTGAAAGATTTTCGAGTTATAAGTCCATCACTTCCATAAGATCTTGATACAAATTTTTATTCATGTATGGAATCAATTAAATCTTTATATGATTCCATGCATGAGGTCAATGAGGTTCCTAGTAGTGGTTGAGCTGATGGGGGTGGTGGCAGTGGTGGTGGTGCTGACGATGACGATGATGATACTGGTGCTGCAGATGATGCTGTTGGTGAGGAAGATGTTGTAGATGGAGATGATGATGAGGATTTTGGTTATGGGGGAGATATTGATCCCCTCCATTTTTGAGTTAGCAGTATAGAGACATGTGGATTTTTTTAAAGACTTGAATTTATTGGTTGTATGGATGTATATGTATGTTATAGTATTATAAATGGTATGAAAATTATTACAAGAAGTTGGTTGAATTCTAAATTTAAAATATATGTATTTAACATATTGTGTACTGTGGTTTGTATTTTATTTATAGGTTTAGGATGGGTTTGAATGGATTCTGTTACAAAATGTGGATATGTAGCTATACCCACAGTTCAATGAACTGTTGTTATATGGTTTCTACTGGGAAAGCTAAACCGATAGTTGTCCTAACCATGTATATATATATATATACCAACAGTTTAACAAAAACTGTGGGCATAATAAAATCTACTAGGATATACCCATGTTTTATATAGAAACCATGGTTATAGATCTATATTGATGACTCCATCAACCATGGTTCATAAAACCGTGGGTATGGCATATACCCTTGGTTTTATGGGCTATACCCATGGTTCTAAACCATGGGTTTAGGCCTTATTTCTAGTAGTGTTGTGGGTATAAATCACATAAATGGGAGTTATCTCTCTCTATAAATTAAAACACTATATACAAAAAACAATATAAACTATAATTAAATATATATAAAATTCATGATAATGTCAAAAAATATAATAATTATGTAAAAGAATAGTGGTGAAGAATCTTTATAACATCCCAAAATTATACCTCAAAGATAAATAAAATAAGAAAAATCCAAAGCTTAAAATATTTTTATGCCCAAGAATACAATCACTAACACCTCCATCCACACACTTATTATAATTTTAAAAAATTTACGTATAGAATAGAGATCTGTATAAAAATACTTAATATGTTCCGTTCCTTGATAAAAACGTGTCAATGTCTATAAAACATACTAATTCATTTTTGATATTCTGAGATAAAATAAAATAATTTCTAAAAATATACCCATGGTCTACCTATATCTCACCACAATTATACTCACCCCATATAGAGTTATATATATACCATGTGAAATATGAAATAACAAAACAAGGTACCTCGCATAACATCTCCAACTGGCTATCAAACTATATCTCCCAACATTAAATACTAAATATTTTAAGACCAAATTTAGTCAATGGTAATAAGAGACAAAAAATATATGAGTTATATATCTAGTAATTTTTATTCACCACTTGATATTGGTAATACCCAATATCAAATCTTTTGTGGTGGAAGTGTAGTGAATAATTTGTGCACATAACCACTCAAATAGAATAAATATACAAGTATACACATAGATTCTTGTCCCAATGTATCCATGGAATATAATATCTACTCCCTTCCCTTAAGAATCATTGGTGTTCATAGATATTAAAAAATAGCACTGTTAATAATTACCTAGTGTAACCATCAATAATTAGAATCCATCACACTATCCACATAATAAGCACATCATACAACCACACCAAAAAAAATGTACACAACTTGATCCTTCTATATTTTTATTCTATCCAAAAGAACCATCATCAACTAATTATGATTTAATAGTTGTTAAAGAACCGATGCTAAATATACCCCATTATATATACCCAAAATTATCTGAAACCAAATAACTAAACCCTAATAGAAAACTAAAATTTAATGTTTAATATATATTTCTTAAACTATCCTTATAAACATTAACTTTTATAAAACACCATCTATAACAAAAATACTTTCCAAATCACAATATTTGAAACTAAAAATGAGATTGAGTCACTCTATTGAACTAACCTCTAGGACACATCACTCTTCAGAACAAGTAGTCAAGTCATATCACCCTTTAGAATAAGCATCTGAGTCACATCATTCTCTATAACCCATTGATGAGTCACATTACTCTATGGAACAAGTATCTAGGTCGTATCACTATATATATGTAAATCCTATAAATTATTCTATTCAAATATTAGAAAATCATGAAAGGAGAAGCAAATAGAAACATAGAATTAAACATATGATCTTACCAATTGAACCAATTCCTATTAACTCTCCATAAGAAGTCGTCTGAGAAGTTTTCTTGAACATGAGATTACATCACAACACTCTCTGGATCAATATTCATAATTAAAACTCAAAACTCTTCTTCAACGACATTATTTTCATTATACCCTCCAAAATATAGACAATTCCATAAAAAATAACATGATAATAATAATATTATTATTTAAAATATATAAATCCATTATATTCCCCTAATATAAATATGTCATTCTCAAGTTTATTAATCTTATAATATTACTCACAAATAACATAATCATGATTTGTTGTTATAGAATAAATTGATTGTATGTATTAGAGTCACATACATTACAATTCTTCATGCTTTGTTCACAACTTGTTTTCTATTCATAGTTCATTATTTTTTTATTATATTCCTTCTCAAATATTACATTATTGATCCACCATTCCACAAACGAAATTAAGAACAAAAAACATATATTTCTAATGATATAATGAATAAGGAGTCAATGGAATAAAAATACATGGATATGATTTCCTTTTACAGGGATAAGTTCCCCCATCCATGAATTCTTCTACCTTAGCATTAATTCCCTATCATATGAGAAATAATTAAAATATCTTAATTTTATTCTCTAATTACCATATTCAACTCACTATATAACCCTCATTACTGGATTACATGTCCCATTGAAAATGGATAATCACACCAAAATATCCAATTTCACAAAAAAACAATTAATACAAAATATATATAAATTTATATTTTATTAGAAATATTTGAATAAATGAATAAAATAATCATATATTATTATTTATAAATATATTTTTCATCAATTATTAATCTTCATGATAATAAAATTTAATAAACTCTAAAAGATAAAATACAAGTCTCCATAAAATAATCATGCATCACACATTAAATAATATAATAGAATTCACATGGATATTAAAGGAAAAATATTTTATCAAGAATTATGGGTGACACTAGCCCCTTATTATAAAAGAAAATTACATGCTAATAATAAATTTTTCTAACCTTAAAACATCATTTTAAATTATTTACATCATATAACATACACACACCATACAAATAACACGATCCCCTTTTACTTTGAAACTAAATTAATCCATATAATTTTTTTCTTTGAAAAATATTTTTGTGTCAATTCATGGAATTTGTAACTATTTATGGTCTAAAAGTTATATAATTTTAAAATATAAATGAAATGAAATGAAATATATAAATATAGTAAAAACTTTAAAAATTAGACATTGTGATATATTATCCTAGTAGCCTCTATTATAGAGGTTGGGGGTTTAACTCTAGAAAGTTTCATCATTTTGGTTGAATTATATATATATTACATTGTAATCATCATCAACATTATCATCATCATCATCATGATAATTATAACTATTACCAGCAAGATCACATGTCTGTTAGTAGCTATCTTGGTTAGCATTTGATAGGTCTCGGGCTTAAGTCACCACGAGTGCATGAGTGTGTGAGAGTATTTTATTATGTATTTCTCACCTTGCCAAAATATAAATTATTATTATTATTATTATGAATTTTAGTTTAAACCATTTTTCTTGTTCCTTATTCATCTACATATTTTACTGGGGGGGGGGGTCACCCTTGACTAATCAATTATTTGAGGATTTATTAGACTACAATTATAATTATTTTGACCCAATTCACATGTCATTGGTGAAATAAATTTATTACACCTTTAGTTTGTGCACCTGTTTTTTGAGGAGTTTCATTTAGTGGTATGTAGTTTTGTCAGGAGATGTGACATTAACATGCAGATCACACATGCATGAATTTTTAACTTTGGGTGTCATATAGAAAAAAAGAATAAGGAGGCACTATATATTGATTTAGGTATTCATGGATATTATTTGGATGGGAATAAAATGACATGGATGTGCATTAACATTCCCATTCATATGTTAACATGATGATGGGTAAGGGCCTTTGGGACACATTAATATATGGGTAAGAAATTGACCATTAAATTTGGGCTCATGGGTTAATATCAATTGGACCATTGGGATATTAAAACTATTAGGTTATAATATGAATCCCAAGAATAAAAATACTTGAAATGGAATTATAATAAACCTAATCAAATAGTTGAATCTAAAAAACTACAAAATAGAACACTGAATTTTGTAACATGAAAAAACCCTCCAATGTAGAGGATTAAAAAATCATAGTGAAAATCTAAAATTACACTAATAATAAAAGATATAAAAATTAAATTAAATTTTTATAATTGAATTACAATTATAGTGTAGAAATACCTATGTGAAAACCAAACTATGATACACCTCCATCATCTATCTCTGAAAATAATCACGGTTAAAAATTCCACCCTTATGTGACATGACATCACCCTTTCTGTTTTTTGGATCTCCATTAATCCTTGAAGAGGTGTCACATATGTCAATAAAAGTGAATCATTTCTCTATGATGATGTGTTTCACATGCTACCGGTGACACGACATCCACCTTTCTCAACATATCAATAGACTTCATCATGATGAATTCCATCATCACCATACCAAAGTTATGTGACCACGTCCTTTAATATAAAAAGTGGGTCTGCATCTCTAGTAATTAAGTAAAAAAATTTATCTATTAATTTATATAAATTCTTTTAATTAATGTTGGGAAAAAATTATCTACTAATATTGAGAAAACATCTCCATTAATTTCCTTTTTATCTCTCTAATCAACAGGCTGAACCTCATCAAGGAAAATTTCTTATAGAAACCAATGTTGGATTTGAGTTTGCGGCCAATAAAATTCCCCTCAAACCAAATACCACATATCTTGGCCTCTTTTTCATTAATTATCAACATGATCCAAATATCTAACAACATCATATTTTTATCCCTGGGATATGTAACCTAACCATTGATTTTGGGACACAATTTGATTCAAGTCACCACCAACGATCCACATTCTCCAACTAAAACAATATTATCATTTTAAAATTATTACGTAGACACCCATATCAAACTTGGAACACAACTTATTTGGATTTAAAACCCTATTCTATCTCACACATACACTATTTATCCACTTGAAATCTTTCATAATTCCCACATTGAATTAAAATCTTAAACCATAAACTCTTTATTCAGCCTCAAAAATAGAACATTACTCTATAAAAAAACCATTATGGATGAATTTTGATATCCTAGAAACATATATGTTACAACCACTATCTTTAAAGGGACAATACTACAAGTCTTTGAAAAAAATTCTCCACTAGATGCTCCAAAACTCCCTCTGGTACCACTTGTTGGGGAGAATCCTGGTCCAAATATGAAAAATTTATTATAAAGGAATTATGAGAAAACTTATGAAATAATGGAAGTGAAAAAATAGTATAACATGACACATATTTTTTTAATAGAGAAAAAATATCCTATGTGGAGGTTTAAAAAACAATGGTGAAACTCTAAAATTCCACTAATAATCAATGAGTAAAAAATTCAAGTACATTTTTAGGCCTAAATTATAGAGATAGCATAGAAATACCTATGTAAAAAATACACCATAATATGCATATATAATATCTCTATGAAAACCAACCTAGTGAAAAACCACCCTTATGTGATAAGATTTCACCTTTCAAGCTATTGGGATTTATACTACTCTTTGACAATTTTCTACGCTTGTTTCTATAAACACAACATTACTCTATGATGATGTGTTATATATGCTATCAATGATGCATAACCCCCCTTTATCCTCCTCTTGGAGGACTACATCTTAAGAAATTGTTTCATCATCATACCAAAGTTATGGAACCACATCATTTTATAGAGAAACTATATACATATCTCCATTAATACACTAAACATTTCTATCTAATAATGTAGAGAAAATATCTTCATTAATGGTGAGAAAAATGATCTATTAATGTTGAAAAAATATCTCCTTTAATTTCATTTCTCTCTCTCTGATCAATGGGATGATCCCCATTAATAAAAATTCCTTGAAAAAACTAATGTGGGATAGAGATTTCACCCAACAATAATAATAATAAATAGATTAATTAAAGGGTGGATCAAAACTTGATGGGGGTGTATAGTTTAACTCAACTTTTTTCCTTGGTATGTTTGTTTTAATTTTCCTTTTAACCCCTTAGACCTAATACATGTGAAACACATGTACAATATTGATAATGTATGAGTTTCTTGTCTATAAATTCTTGCAGGAGAGAAATGATTTTTCCTTTGTTCCTTTAAACTTCTTTATGACTTTATAAACTTTCACATTTAAAACATTAGGGGGTATGTTTAAACCTTCCTATAAATCTCTCTATTAATCCATTTTTTTTAATTTTAAATAATTTAGGGGAAAGGTTCCTCCTCACCCACATTATAATTGATTTCCACTATTTTTATTTTCATTGTTGTTAATATTATTTCCCCAATCCACCCAATGAAATTTTACAAAAAATTAGTCCCCCTTTATTAAATAATAATAAAATTTTATTTCAAGATTAATTTTAAAATTTGAAAGAAATATATTGTTATTTAATAATAAACTATTTAATAAATTATAATAAAAATTAATATGACCAAAGTATCTAGTAATTGAACTCCCCAAGACATTATCTACTAGGTTAAGGGTGAGAGACCAACATTGAGGTATATATGAAATCATGGGAGTAATTACCTTTAAATATACCTATCACCTCTTATCATACACTACCATCCACTACAATATGCACAAAATGTAAACTGATCAATAAATGAAAATAAGAAAGAGAACAAAACCATGATACAATGGAACTGATAAAAATGAAATTCTTAGATACTACTCACGCATCCCAAAAAGATGTAACATCTATCCTGATGTCACAGTGGTGGCTATCAACATGATTCCTATTCTCCATCGACTATCTACATCGAAATATATCTCGTAGCTCAATGATCATCCATCCCACGCATCAATTGATCTGTATGGAGACAGGGTGAGTATCAGACAAGTGTGTTTGGAGGGGTGAGTATAACCAAACCTAGTGTGGTCATTCCAAGCAGCGAGTTGACCCCATAAACATCTAATGTCCACATGAATCAACAATAAGTAGGTACAATTAATACACCCTAACGTAACTTGAAATAATCATCAAATATAGAAATATCCATGATTAAACTTGATCAACTACCCATGACTCAATTTTTTCACACTCATCAAGTAACAATACATCTAGAATAAGAGTAGAAAACAAATCTCATAACCCATCATAGAAATAGCACATGATAATTCACCTTAGATGAACTTGTCATGATATGATGGAGGAAATATACATCCCCATCTATCTTGGTAGCACGAGAGTAAATAAACATCTCTAACTATCTTAGAAGTACCGGATGAAATACAAATCTCTACAAGAGGAAATATACATCTTTGTAGCCAGTATTGTATACATGTATGAACACAATTTTAAATGCACATATGTAGGGCTAAATTTATATACCAGTATAGTAGAGAAAATAAACATCTCTTGGGTTTCTTATAAATATTTGGTACTCCTAGTGCTATATCAGTGGGTATGGAGTATAGATAGTTTTAAGTGCATCATCTTCCACCTCGATCCCCTTGTGATATGAAGGAATAATTTTTACCACTTTTGTAAATTACCATTATTACATACACAAAACAAGGATAATAGAGGAAATACCGATCTCCATCCTTCTGATCAATCATTTCCTCACATTGAGGATGTTGGAGATATTACCCATCCACATCTATCCCAAATCAGATATTTTAAAAGAATTACTCATCCACAACTACCTATTATTAATTTTTGACAAATCTCCTCCCAGATAATTTAGTGAGAAGTAAAATATACATGTTTAATTAATTATAGATATTTACCCATATTAATGGTTGAGATAGGGTATAATCACTATCATCTAAATCCAACCTTAGAAAAAGGGTGAGTGTTAAGAAAACCCACTACCATAACTATCACCATCAATATCCATCCATCACTTGCTACATTATATCACAAGTGAGATAATTTATCATAATGAAACCCCTAAAGAAAAATTAAGGATACCTTTTTTAGACTCACAAAATATCCTTTATAACAATCTATAGTTTATATGTATCTATATCATATTATCACTTACCAAGATCTATGAAAGAAAATTAAAAATTAAATGATAGTATAATATTATTTTTTTAATTATTATACTTTCCATATCATAACACAAACAAAATTACTTCCCATATGAATAAAAATCGCTAGGGATTTTCCACATACATGTATTGTCACATTCAAGATATAATATTTCAAAAATGATAACAGTTTTTATTGATTTATTCATTTGGGTACCTTAGAACCAAACTGATACAACTTCCTTAACTTAGAGTTTCATTTATGTTATCACGAGTAACTAAATTTTATCCAGTAAATTGACTATAAGTTATCATAGATTACCTGAATCTAAATTATAATGATTCTGTAACTTAGTCCCAAAGATTCATGTTGTTTTTCATTATTATACTCTATCAATTAAAAGCCATCCCTTAAGTACCTTTAATTAAATTGTAATCATGTCACACCATCTGAGGGAATTCCTATTCTAAGTATTATGACATTACCTTATTCCTATATTTAAATTAACATTAATCATCAATATCCCCCTTTACAATTTAATCCCCTTATCAATGCTTAATATTAAAATAATTCTCATTTATATTTACTATTTAAAATAATATCTTTTCTTCATTACAATATTCTTACTCTTTATGATCATCAATGTTCATCATATAATATTTGTTATCTGCTAATGAATTAATAATGTATGTAAGAGTTGTAAATATGTTAAAGACAAAACATTATTGTGTAAAATTATTCTCTTTCATTTTCATAACATATGATCACATCCACTTGACTGCAAGAAATAATTGTACATCACCTCCCATGGTTAAGGAACTAATATGTGCAACAAATTCAAGTTTCTTTTTTGTATTTGACATTATTTATTTTAAAAATATTTTTACTTTAATTAATAATAATATTTTTTGGGATCATAAAATAGAACCACGAAGATATAACATGTTAATTCACCAACCACTCTATTTTTAGGATGAATAATTGACCACTTACCGGGGTTAAGAACCTCACCAATATGAGTCGTATAAGCTCTTTATATAAAGATTCATTTATACTCCTTTAAATAATAATATTATTCATTAATAATAATATTTCACGATCATCAAGAAAATAATGACATCTTAGTATGGGAATTTACATTCCACTGGGTATATATTTATTGATAAACTATCTAGTGTCTTGGGGTTTTAAGTCACACTAATACATTGTTTCAATAAGAAAAATTTATTATTATTAAATAATAGTATTTTTATATTAATCTATCATAAATCTATTTAATTATTAATGGAATGATCTCGAAATGTATCAAACATGGTTCCACTGGGTTTTGGATAAAATTATGATTCCAATATAGCTTTCGGTGCCCAATTTGGACCGTGGATGTGCCCCATGGACCACTTTTTATTGGACCAATCCAGGAATGACACATAACACCCCTACATGCAGCTTAAATTCACTCGGTTCCAAATCATTTGGTCAAATAAAAATGTGGTTATTGGATCTATAATCCCTATGGATATGGTAGTGCTTGAGGTGCTATGTATCTAATGATTCATGCCTGAAGGTAGCTGTTTGATCTTTATATCAGACATATGGATGTTGCGTGGCACAGAGCACACATGTTATTCTCCCTCACTTATTCTATAGATATGTGACCATAGTGGGAACCATTCAATAGAACTTATTGAATGGTCACATGAATTTAGACCATGCACCATATACCATGTCTTATAGTGAAACCATGGTGGAACTTCTATCATCTGATTAAATGATTGGATGACCCTTAGTCATCTCTACAGATATGGCCAAAATCCTAATCGACACCACCAACCCCCATCACTTCACTACCACATGAGGTGGTTTAACAATCATTTAATGACTTCTATGAAGACCAAAATACATAAATTGGTTATTTAAGGTCCCCAAATTTCATATAAAACTTTAGTTTCTTAAGATTGGACTTCTAAGTTCCTCAATATTGAGAGAGAAAGTTAGGAATTGATAAAATTCACTCTAAGATTCATCCTAATATAAAACTACAATTTGAGTGATTCCAAAGGGGTTATATTTATCTCATAATGGGGTTTATAATTAAAAATAGCAGTTTTTATGAATCAATAAACAAATTCACTAAATTAATTTGAAATTTTTTCTCTTTAACCTATTTCTATAATTTATTTAAATTAGTTCATCAGATTTAAGAAATTCCAAGGGAAGTGGGTTTTTATTAAAATGAAGACAAAAAAATGAATTTAAAATGGTGATACAAAATATAAGTAATTAATCAAGAAGGGATAAGTTCTTTCTCAAATAAATAGAGATCAGGGCAAGGAAACATACCCATCCATGACATCCCGATGATCTCTGGCCAAGATCTCTGATTTCTTAGTGATTCATCCTTGGTGATTCCTTCTACCAAATAATTGAAACCCCTATCCTTTTAAAAATATATCGTTATAGGGTTATGGGATAAGTATAAATAAATAAATTATTTATCATTTTTTAATAAATAAAAAGGTTTCTTCACTATTATTACCCAATGAAAACTCATCCAAAATTTACATGATGTGGCTATTGTTTTATGAACTTTTATATATCAATTTTGTTATATAAACTATGTATTAAATATTAAAATATATTTATATGTAGATAATTATATATTTTTTAATTTATTTTTTTGTTAAATAATAAATTATTGGCTATTTTGTTAAAACTATTTATTTTAATGTGTAAATAATGGAAATTTGTCAAGCTTTGAATTTATAATAGTTTTATCATGAATTATATTTTAAGTTATTAATGTCAAGTTATTTTGACTAATATATTGGTTTATGTAGTATAAATTTTCATTTATTTGTTTTAATTAATTAATTAATTAATTAATGGAATTTTAATTTAATTTTTAATCTTTTATTATATTGTTTTAGAATTTTTTATTTTGTGACTTGTAATTTTCATTTTAATTAAAGGTGCATGAGTTTAGTTTTTAATATTTAATTTAATTTTTTTAAATTTAAATTTATTGTTTTTAATTTTTATTTATTAGTTGTGTTTGATACACACTGTAGATTTTATGGGTGATGGATCAATCATGCATGTGTGTTTTTTTGGAAAAGTTTTGAAGTCGTTGTACCTATTTTGTGAAGCCACCACATGGGGGTATGACACCGTGCATGAAAATTCATGAATATTAATATTATTTAATTGATCATTCCCTATTTCTTATGGACCATGAATGATGCCCACAATAACCACATAATGAAATTTTTGAGAAAACATGTATCCCACAAGCTACCACAACACATTTTGATCATCAAAAAAGCTAAAATATAGTCAAATATGAATATTGGAGACCAAATGTCTATAAGACCATTTGATGATTGACCAAATTGAAATTAATATACTATAAGAATAAAATGTCATAAACCAATCTACCATGCCTTATACAATTTACCACAGAATAGTAGGTCTCTAGAGCTCAAGATTATTCTGATCATTTCATCAAACACGAATAATGGTTTTCTGAATCTGAGTCTGAAGGTGAATTAGATGATAATTCAATAAAAATTAAAGAGGGGGGGGGGAATGACTAATGAATATGACATTGATCATGGTACTCCAACCCTAATTTAGAGCTATTTCATTTAAAGATAGATGACTGAATTGAGTTGAAGTTGTTTTGATATTTCAACATTGGTTCCAAATTCTAGGACTGTGATCCAAGATTTTATCCCCTTTCAACCGATATTTTAAATAAAAATATGATTTTTTGAAGCCATATCACTGGAGAAGGGCGGCTGAGTCATCATGTTTTTTATTTTTTCCAAACCAAGAACGTCCAAGATAGTACCAGAGAGTACTCTAGATCATGAAATACCTTATCTATACATCAATTTTGGATCAATTAGAGAGGAAGAGAAATTAGAGGGTTATGAAGGGATCCAAGATATAGGGATGTTGGTTATGGATGATTAAAGATGATAAATAACCCATTGAACTAGATTCGTGATTCAGGCAATAATAAATTGAAATTCTAAGATGAGGAGCTTGACCCGCACTTGGAGAAGCCAACTTGGGATCAAACGATTGAATTGGAGCTTTCTTGACAACATATAAATGATACCTATAGTTGATAAAGATCCGATCCACAACTATATTAAATGTATCCAAATCTCAATGTTGAAGAATTGAATTCAAATCCATCCAAAATCAAATGAGGATTTTGAGGATTTTGTATTCAGTCACAGTATATGCATGAGTGATTAAAAAGAAGTAAATAAAGTTTAAATGTGTTTTTTGGATGTTTAAAATTTTTTTAGGTGTGGGTCAATTGAATACTATATGAATTCTTGGTTTTTTGTTATATTTTTAAATATTTTTAATGTTACTCACAAATTCTTTTAAAATTTATATTAGTGGTCCAAGATGAATATTGTGATAATTTTGTCATGCCTAATCCCTGGGTATCAATTGAGTGAAATAAGGTCTTTAGGTAATGGTGAGATGATTTCATACAAGAATTTATGCATACTTATTGGTAATTCTTGAAGTAGAGTCAGGGTGTTTTATAAGTAATAATTCTAGAGACATGTATATATTCATTTTTCTTAATGTTAGGTCCAACTCATATGATCTATTTTAATTCAATTTTAAGGGGTATACTTGAGTCACATGCTGGAGAAAAAATATAGTGACAATTGCCACATGGTTGGTGATGATGTAGATATTGAGTTAGGTTGGTGAAATAATACAATGAAACAATGAAGAAAAATATTTCTAAATAAATACCTAAAAAGACACATTTGGGATATTGACCAATGGCCTTTGAAAAAAAATTCTTGGAGAAACCAATTAAAGTAATATAATTTTGGAGATCCAAAGATGAGGGGAAGATGAATATTTCATGGAAAAAATAAAAAAATATTTAATGAGGGTGAATATTGAGGATGAAATTGGGATAGATAAATACTGACAGGAGAGATATAATAACTCATTTATTCTTATAATTTCTTCTTCTATTTCAATTTTAATTGAGATCAAATATAATTTCATCGTAGGAAATTATTTCACATAATTGAATAAGGGTAAATTTAATTTCTGTATCTTCTAATATTTTTAAGATCTTGATAATTCCTTCATGGTCCCTTTAATAAAATTTCTTGATAAAGAACATGATATTCCATTAGAATGATTCTATTTATTGATGATTATTTTAAAAATTAATCAAAAATCAATGGTGCATTGATTTCAATTTATTTTCTCAGACAGACATATCATTAAACTATATCATTTAGTTTTGAACATGATGATCAAATATGGGTGTTTACGTTTTTTTACATAGTTAGATCTAAAAATAATTGCATTAATTTTTTTTATATTATTATTAACACACTTTGTACTTAGTTTCTAATATTTTTAATTACTTTATTTATTTTTGTAGTATATTTTTAATCAGACTTAAGTATTCACTCAACCAGCTTCCCTGGGTATCAGTCCTTCTTGACACTATCTGTTAGTGAGTTAGAAATTATAAAATTCTAATTTTGATAGTGCATGAAATACCACACCAATAATTTGTTTCCTTTATAAACACTTCTTGTAGATTACATTTAAACTAAAAGAATTTAGAGCTTTAGAGTAGAAGGAAAGAAGGATATTTCATGGAAAAAATGAACATAATCTTAAATAAGGGTGAAAATTGGGGATGAAGGGGGAGAGAAAAATATTGACTCTAGAGGGAAGATACATAATTTATTTTTGTATCTTTTCCTTTTGTTTCACTTGTAATAACATTATATGATCATTGTGTCTTCAATCATTATGGACCTTAATTTAATTTAGGGAAATTTAATTATTGTAGCTTGTAATCATTTCACAATATTTATAATTCATTATCATCCATAATTATTTATCTTTATTAACATTTCTTAATGAATAATGTGATATTACATTGGAATGATTCTAATTCTCAGGGGTACATTCCTAGAAAATTAGTTACATATTGGATTTAATCAATTTTCTTGAACAACACATAACTTTATACTATATCGATTTGTTCTACACTTGATGATTATAAACCCATGCCTCTATTCCTTAATATGGTTAGATGTAACACTAATATCCTTACCTTTCATATATTATTCTTCACACACTTTTCAATCATTTTCTCATTATTTGAATTTCTTGATGCCTTTTAGTAGATAAATCTTGAATCATCCATAAGGTCTCACTCACACACCTTACCTATGTACCAAAAATTCTTTTCACTCTATAGTATCAAGTAGGAAATTATAAAATTTTAATTTTGAAGGTGTGTTAATGACCACACTGATGAATATTTTGCTGCTTTTTTTAGTGAATTCATGCACTGAGTGTGATTGGGTGTATATATATAATAATTTTTTTTTAAAAAATATTTATAATTTTCACTAATTATGTGATGAAATATAGTTTTTTATAATGGTTTAATGTGTGATTCTCACTTTAATTTTTTTATGATGTTATAAATGAAACTGCTTTTGAGTTATGTGTGTTAAGAAATAATTGATCATTATGGGGGTCAGGTTTAATGAAGTGGAATATATATATATTGTGACTATTATGAGAATATTTCTTGAAAGTGTGTCTATAAAAAAACTTAGTATCATTACCACTTTGAATGAAATCAATATTTTTTTTGTTATCTTAAACTTGATCACCATTCAAACTCAGATCAAATTTTAAGGGAAAAAAACTCTAGGAGAAATGATATAAAAAATATTAGACTAAAATTTTGCATAAAAATTCCCATGATCTTTATCTTCAATTTAAAAATTGATAGAAGTTCATTTTGAGAATTATACGAGAAATTTAAAAATTTGGATGAAATTGAAATAAGAAGTGAAAATTAATTGTTTGATTTGGTGAATGAGAGTGAAGTAGAAAATAATAAATAAAGTCTAGCATAAGATGAGACTTAATCTGAATATGAAACCAATAATTAGGATAATTATTAATTTGAGGAATAAAAAATTGAAATAATCATGTCAGTTGAAAGAAGAAACAATTATTTTTAAATATATGAATATCTTAAAGGAAAAAGAGTTGAAATATTTAGAGGATCAAAATGAACATGAAAAATTCTACACCATTATTTTAGTGGTTCTTTTTTTTGAAAATTTTCACAGTTTTTGGATCTATTAGAATGTGGTTTCATAGATTAAGAAAATTATTTAAGAAGAAAATTTAAATGAAAATAAAAATTCCACATGTTTTTCTAAACTGTTGATAAATGAAATTGATTTTGTAGTTTGCATTTTTTGGGTGGATACCTTTAAATTTGAGAACGGTAAATCATAAATTTTTAAATTTGATTCCAAAAATTTTTATTCATGTTTTTAAACTTGGAATCCAAAAATCCTTGAAATGGTACTTGATAAATAGGTTGAGGGATTGATCGTTGAGGAAAAAATGATTTATGATCTTTAATTTAAATGTTATTTCACTAATTTTCTATCTTTTTCCTGGTTTGATGAATTATAAACAAAATTTTATCAACTTGGGAAAAATTTCTTGAAATCAAAATCTCTTAGAACTATTTTTTGTGAAACTCAATTGAATAAATTTTCCTCTAAAATTGAACTAGAAAACTTTTCTAGTTTTAACCTAAAAATAAATGTTTGGAAATTAAACATAAAATAATTTTTTATCACAAAAAATTAATATTTAATAAGAAGTAATTTTTTAAAGTAAATGATTTATGATAATTTTTAAGATGAATAAATTTTCGGAGGGAGTCATAGGCTAGAGGAATCATATTTTGAAGATAAACAAAAATTAATCCCTTTTTACCTTATAATTTATTACTTATATGAATTGAGTGATTCATATCATTTTAAAGTTGATAATTATTTATAAAGGGAAATTAATTTGATGTCTAGTGGTTTAAAATCACCTTATAATGCTTTTGAGAGTTCTTTTATTGGAACTATTTCCCAAAACTTATCACCTTTTTCCTTTTTTTTTGGAAATTTTGATGTTGAAGATGATATAATAATATATGAAGTTAAATATTTATTCTTATTAGGACCCATAAATCCTAATTCCTTTGAAAAAATTATTTTTATGGATTTATTTATTGTAGAATATCTTAAAATATTTTTGATTGAATTTGAGAGAGTCTTAACTTTTACACCGGGTTCTGGAATCCTTGAAATCACTAAGAATGTAAGATTGGGTGATAAATCTCCAACTACACTTATAGGCTTATTTGAGTAGTAATTTGATGATAAGGGGTGTTTCTAAGGTATTTTTTTGTTAAGTGTGTTGAGTGTGTTTTGAAAAGTCTTGGTTCCCATAAAATTTTCTTCTCACCTAAAAACAATTAGGGAAAATACTTAGGGTGGTTATTTGTAGTGACACGTACATTTTGAACATAAATATTACATATTATTAGATGAATATTTGTTACATAACATTATGATCTACACCAGACCTATAAAGGTGTAGTATCATTTAAAAAAATTATACATAAATTTCTGGTACATAAAATTCCTACATTATCCCGCACTTAGTTCTTCACAACCATCACCCTTGTTAGACTATCATACTTGAAACCTTTATTCATATCCTAAAAAAACATAATAAATGGTGATAAAAAATTTTTAGGGAAAAATAGGATATATCAATGATCTTATAATAATTACATGAGTATAAGGGTATGAAAAAATGTGTTTAGTATTTTAAGATAATATCCATCGAATCACATATTCTAAACACAAGTCATGAAATAAAACATGGTAGTTCCTAAGACATGAATCATTTCAGAATCAAATAACATGATCAATGAGTGCATAACATTGAAATAAGACATAATTTTGTTGAATAAACTTAACCATATATAAAATTATTTCCTTATTCAAGTCTCATTGGAAAGACAATCATAGTGGATTCAGTTCACTCTCCATTCCATCTTATCCTTATTCAACATTCACTCTCAATACTATCATAGTGGATAGATTCCCTTACTGAACAAGGTTCACAACCCATTAAAGTTCTAATAATCTCTTGATATTTCAATCAATACCAAATAAATTTTTGGTTTATATAATTTTAGGCCCACCAATCACATAGTCGCAATCTATTCATATGTATGCCATAAGATCATAAAATAATAATCATATCAACATATCATAACCCATAGAAAATAAAAAAGTTTCATAAATATTTCAACATTTCATCATATCATAACCCATGGAAGATAAAGGGGTTTAATAAACATCTCTCATAATAATAGTAAACCATATAAAGAAAGAATTATGATGGTATAGTTGGATCATATCCCTTATAAAGAATAATTAACATCGAAATATGTTATCATAGATGACAATTTTATTTAAATGACCTCAAGAATATTTCTTGAGGAAAATATGACTTTAATTTTGAAATCACTTATTTAAAATTTAAAATTTTCTAACATATTATGAAAAAAAATTGTTTGTAAAGAACCATGGAAAATTATAAAGTAAGTTTCAAATAATTTAGTGGTCATGATAATGGGAAATTTTGTTCATAGTAAATATGTTAAAACAAAGATTCATTTCACATTTTCGATAAAAATTTAAAACTACCTCATTCGTAAAATGATAAGAATATTACTTTTGAATATTTTTTATAAAAATTAAAAAATGGGTTAAAATAGATCTAAACAATTATATTTGAATAGTAAAAACATTCTTGAAAACATTTTAAAGAAAACACGGGCATGTAAGTAAATGGTTTTCTGATTGAAAGGGGAAAATTTAGGCCGAATTTTCTTAGAAGAATTTTCTAAACCATTTTGAGTCACAAAGATAAAAAAAGGTTATACTAATTTAAAAATTAATGAATAACTATAGGATATTAAAATTGATGGTTTTTATCAGATAAGGATCATATAATTTCTGTCAAATGGAATTCAAGTAAAAAAAATCTCAATTAAAGTGAGATTGAAACATAAATCCCTTAACGATTTGGTTACTTTTGAATCATAAGACCTGTGAAAGAATAACATCAAATGAAACTTTAAATAAACATAAAATTAGGATATTAATGATATAAAATTTCATGGTTTAGTAATTACACTTTAAAAATGAGATACATTCATAACATAACATATGTCTCAAAGAAGACAATTTACCACGATAAACACTTCCATTTTGGTAATCTATGAATCATAACCTCATGAAAGACGGAAACAAACATGGATTTTTAAATAAAAATAATTTTTATGAAAATAATTAAAATATACATTCAGGGGAAGTATATTCACTGCCTAAAAAAACAAGTGGTGAATATGAAATATGTCTCCCAGAAACAAAAGTGAGATGAGAAATCCCATTACCTCTTGGTCAACGTGTTTCAAAAGCCCAGTAAAATCATTTATAATAAATTAAAATTAATTATAATTATATAAAATAATAATTTAAAAAATTATATTATCTTATATGACCCAATTATAACATATCAACACAAATTTATTAGTAATTTCTTATTAAAATCATTGTTTTTAGGTGTTAACTGTTTCATTTTTAATGGAAGTATCAATTTTGTAGTCCCAATACTTTTATATTGATCGTGGTTAAATCTTTTAAATATTTTATTAATTATATAATTATCACATATATTTATTTTATACATATTTATAATCATCAATTAAATTTATATATAGAAAAATGATTTACACCATTCATGGAGATGATGGGTCGTATGTACACAAGAACATTATGTTCATTTTCTAATGAAAAGAAGGATATAAAGATAAATATTGTATTACTATTAAATATAAATAATTATATCATAAATAACATATATATACTTTAAATATATCGTTATTACTATGAAAATAAAGTGGAAATGAAAAACAAACCACATTACATCCTGGAGGTTGTAGTCCACATATATGCATGAGCGACATTATCATTTTCCAATGGATGGGAAAATAAGAATTTAGATATGATATTATAATTAAAGAAGCATAATTATGACATATATATCCTATATAAACATTAAAACCTTCACAATAACTGTTCATGAAGGATAATGGTGAAAAATGAATTATATTGCTGCATGGAGATGGTAGTCTACACATATGCATGATGTATACTTTCACTTCCCATTCGATGGAATAGAATGTGGATAATGGTGGTTACATAATAATACTAAGATATTAGTATATTTAGTATACTTAATTTATTATTTTATGATAAATAGAATATATTTATAGAAGGTAGAATAATAAATAAATTGAAATAGGTCGGGTAAGGCATTTAAATATTCTTTGATAGAACTCCTTTAGATCCCTTATTAAGGAACCTTTGAATGGTATTTTAGGAATAAAAAAACCTAAAACCTATGTATATGGAATTTTATGAGTTAATTGGGTAGGTTTTGGTCTAGCTAGGATTTCTAAAGTGGTTTAAATAAAAGAGACGAGGGGTCTTCTTTTATAAGTGAAGGAGAGGACACTCATAAAATTAATAAAAATATTTAAATACAATAAATTCATTTTCAGATGAAATTGGAGCCATGTTTCCTATATTTAAATATAATATAAGGTTTTTTAAATCCCTTCAACTAATAAAATTTTTATAGGTTTAATTTATATTTTAAAAATTTTCTTTTCGTTTATGCCCTTTGTTAACCAATTTTAACCTTAATCGCTGTAACAAATTTTTTAATATTAAAAGGTTATAATTTTACTTATAAGTTAACAATTGGCTCATAAATTCCAAATATATTTGACATTTTAGACCATTTATTATCCTAAATGACCTCTTTAAACATTTTTTATGAATTTTATGTAATTTAATAAAATATAATTTAACATAAAATATCATTAATGTATTTTATGAGTAGTTGGGGTTTGGATTATTGGTAAGATCCCCATAATACTATATAAAAAATGGAGGTCTAAAACCCATTGGGTTCAGGTACTATAGAAAAACTGTAGTGGCACTATAATAGTGGTGGCACTGTAGCAACAGTTGGTACTGTAGTGGCATCAGGACAATGTAGCGGCGGCAAATCACTGTAGCAGCGGCGGGTACTATAGTATGCTGTTATGGTAGTAATACTATTCACATAATGGGCCTTGGGAAAAAAATGGGCATACAGGCCATTTAATGGGCTATTTTCTCATTGGGCCTTCAGACTATGTAATCGGTCTCCCTCTACTTAGTTTAAAAGAGGACCTTGCTTTGCTTTAATAATAAAATGCTGCTTCAGCCCTAACCTTTTAAAATACAATTAATGTCAATTATGAGACATTAATTTAATTTGATTTTAAAGACATGAAGAAAGGTATCGAATTAGAATATTAAAAAATTTACTGTCAATTATATTTTATTATTAAAAATTAAATTCTTTTTACATCATAACTCATCCAAAAAATATTACTTTTAATTTTTTTAAAATCATTTACTTTGATTTTTTTATTTCTTGTACATGCACCATTTCAGTATTATGTATGCATTTATGTAATTATACAATTAATAAACATTAATAAAAAATTAAGATAATAAAAATAAATTAATAATGTTAAAAATATACATTTAAATTCATTTATAATATGTTATTTAATCTATGTGAATATATAAGAGAAATTAAAAAGCAATAGAGTGACATTTTGTAATTATCATTACATAAAATGATAAAAATTCCATTATCAAAGGAAAATGGAACCAAAATGACATATATTCTATTTTATTATGGTTATGGTTAAATTTATCTCATAAAATGAATTAAAGTCAAGTTTTTAGTTCGTTTTGAGACCTTATATCTTAGTTTTAACGTAGTTTTACCAATATTACCCTTACCAAGGTGAAAAATGTTTAGCAAAATTACTAATCATAATGATAAAAAAAGGGTACTATTTTTTTGAAAATGATGATTATAAATATGGTATCCATTTAATATACATGCACAAAACCTAAAAAAGGCAGTTTTAAAAAAAATATATTTTTAAGAATAAAAATAAACTTATATCAAAATAATAAATATCAATTTCTCAAATTAAATTAATTATATTATTAGAAGTAAAATTGATCATATTTCACTTTATTATCAAATCCCAAATTGAACTATTATTTTAATTAAAATATATTTAATGAAAATAAATGATTGTATTTAAAAAATATTTATTTTTCAATTTTCACTAAAAGATATATCATTTCAGAAAAATAATAAAATTTGAGCCTAATTTAATTTTGATATGATGAATTTATAAATTATTATTATTATATAAGAGTTAATTTAAAAAATTTGTGGAAATTAATTATAATTTTCACAAAAAAATGCAATAAAATTCATTTTCGAAGAAAATTCATTTTGGTAGAAAAAAATGGATACACTATAAAAATGAGTGATTATTTCCTAATAATTAATAAATACATTTATATTGATTATAACTATTATATATTTATTTCATAATTCTTTCACTCATATTCATTATCACTAATTAAAATGGTAGGTTATAATGGTTACATTTAAATAATAACATTTGTTATAATTTATCTCATTTTTTAAAGCTTGGTGTTTCATGATAAGAAATATATAGAGATTATTATTATATTAAACATAAATTTTGAGGTGATACATTATTACTTTAGAATATCCACCCTTATAGTGAGTATGGTTAGTTATATAGGAGATTCTGACTTGGTACTTAAAACCTATCACTTCATGGGAGGAAACCAATGGTTCAATAAACTTCCATTTATTGTGATATTTCTTTTTATTTTCAATAAAAGAACATATTCATATTTTCATGTTCAAATTTTTCTAACCTCCTACTCTCCTATCTGAATTGTAACATCCTCTCATATTTTCACTTGCTTTATTACATTTTTTCTTGAGTGTTTGGATCTAATATAAATTTATTTTTTCCTTTATATCTTCTTAAAGGTAATATACCTGGGGTACCTTGAAATTCTTAAAGTGAGTGCTTAATTTGATAAAGAATAAAGTAAAAACACTACTATTAGGGGATTCTTATTCTTCTTATTCTAATTTGAATTTTTTTTGAATAAACTAATTTGAATTTTTTATTACTTAATCTACCTATCTAATTCCTTGACTGTCGTACTTAGAGAATTTTTTCTACGTTAGTTAGAAAGATAATCAATATATGAGATTTAGGGTGGGGGTGTTTTCATGACAAAAGAGATTGGTTATTGCGTGTCCAACTTTCCTTAATCTAGTTAATTGATAATATTTTTTATTTAATCTAGAATAATTATCGACATCCTGTAAGTTGCCCTTTTCCTTGTGTCGAGAGTTCCTAAATCTATAACTATTAACCAACATGCTAATATTTTAGTTTAATTAGTAATAATTATTTTCTAATTAATTTGATTAAAATCATGTATACTCATAATTTTCTTCTTTAATCATTGAACGTTGTGTAAGTATGCTTATTTAATATTCCTATGACCCTTTAAATATAAATTTACACCTTTTCTTATTGAAAGTATATTTTTAACCAAACTATATAATTTTTTTCTTCCACCCTTAAGATGAAACATTAGAGAAAATATGAGTTTTTATGTATAGAGGAGGGTTATTTAAGTGAACTAATCTATAATTCATTGATAATTCAACAAAAAGCCCATTAAAAATGTTCAATTTTGGGAGATTTTAAGCTTTATTAGGGAATTACTAGTGGGATAAATTTCTTATGAAAAGTTTATGATGCTTTTTTTTCACTTTTGACATGATTTATTTTTATTACCTTATATATTTAATTAAGTAAATATTTTTATTTCCCTTTTAAAAATTTTTATTCTTAGAAAGCTTTGGGATAATGTTATACAATCATAATTATTTTTGAAACATTTTGACTTGAATTAAAATCATATGATATGAATCTGAATGTACTAAGAAATGGAAACCCAAATCCACATTGAACCACTTTCCATTCATTATTTCATTATTTAAACCTTTAAGATTTTTCTTGGGTAATTTATACTACCTTGTTGATTATTAATCTTGATCATCGAAATAGAGTGTCTAATTATTATAGCTCTTAAATTATGTGTGTCTATTCTCCAAGAGGTAAATAGAAGTGTAGACCTTTATTTGGGTTAAAATGTAAGTGTGTTGAATTATCTTTAAAATTTTCAATTCTAATCATTTTTTTAAATAATAAACAAATTTTCACTGATGGAATTCAATTCAATAGAGAAACCATCACTTTCTAGTTGAGAAATATATATGGGGGTAAATTATTTTTAAAAATAAAATCATTAGGACATTATAATTTTTCAATTTTTCAATTTATTTTATACCACTAAATTTGTAAATTAGATAAGCTGAGGGAAAGAAATGTTCTAATCTTATTGTAATTTGATGTGGCCTTTATTTCGTTCATTTTTATACATTAATTTTCTTATATAAACTATGAATTAAATGATAAAATATACATTTAATTGGATAATTTTAGTGTTATTATTTATTATTTTTTTAAAAATAAAATTATTAACTATTGTGTTTAAAATGTTTAATTTGATATGTATATAATGAATATTTGTAGGGATTTTAATTTGTATTTAGTTTATTATGAATTTCCTTTTAAAATATTAGTTTTAAGTGATTTTGATTAATCTATGTGTTTATTTAATTTAGTTTTTTTGCTTCTTTTTTTATAACTAGTTAATAAATTAATTAACCAATAAAATTTTAATTTATTTTTTGTCTTTTAATTTGTTATTTTATCATTTTTATTATTTAAATTATTGTTTCTATTTTAATTAATAATGTATAAGTTCATTTTTTAATATTTTGTTTTAAAATTTTCAAAATTTATATTGATTTTTTTATGTTTCACTTTTCAGTTATGGTTAAGCCCATTTGGAGGGTGTATGATCAATGGATAAACAAAGCTTTTGTTTTTTTGGTAATGGATTGAATCTATTATGCCTCTTCTTTGAATCTACCACAATGGGGTATGTGTCCATTCCTATTAGTTGTGATATCATGAAGAGAAATTAAGATATTGTTTCCTATTTCAAATCGACCTCTCCTGATTCTGACAGAGGTCGTATATAGTGATTATTGAGTGACTGTGTGGGTATCTGACAAGCTACACTAATAAATTTTTATCATCTATAATAATTAAATGAAATTGACCAGGAATATTGGATACCTACTAACTATAAGAACATTTGAGGATCGACCAATCTTGAATTTCATAGACCATAAGAATACATTGGCATCGACCAATCTACCATGCCCAATATGATCGACAACAGAATTAAAGTTCACCTGAGATTAGGTTTTTATAAGAATTTCATGAAAACCAGATAGATGTCGACCAAAGATGAGTCTATAGGTTAATCAATTTCTAATCCAATCCAGATTTTATAGGGGGGTAATCGTTTGAAGAAGATAACTTCTATCATGGAACTCCATCACCAATGTTGAGTTGTATTATTCAAAGAGAGTCAACTGAAATGTGTTGAATATGTTTCAATATTTCAACATTGGTTCTGAATTCTAGGAATAAGATTCTAACTTTAGATCTATTTCTACTGACCTTTTAGATGAAAATATGAGTCTGGTTGAATCTGTATCATAGGAGCAAGGAGGATAAGTTATCGAGTCATTATTTAACCGAACCAAGAACCCCCAAGACAGTACCATAGAGTTTAATAGTTGGTGGAATACCTCAAAAATGCACATCGATATATGATCAATTAGAGAGGAATTGAAATTATAGGGTTATGAAGTGATACAAGATCTAGGGATACTAACTAAAGATGATTAAATATGATAAAGAACACGTCGAACTAGATCTCAGATACATTTATTGATAAATTTAATTTCAAATCCAAGGAGATTGACCAGCACTTGGAGAAGCCAACTTGGTCTCAACTAAATGGATTGGATCGTACTCAATAACTTCTAGATGCCACCCTTATTTTATTAAGATCTGATCCACTACTATATTTTATGAATCCAAAGTGTGATGTTGAATGCTTGAAGTCAAATTCTCCGGAACTCAAATGTGGTGTTTTATTATCAAATATTTATTTACAGTATAGTAGTGAGTGATGGAGAATATTTATCCTCAACATAATATATTTTTTATTGGCTATTTAATTTTTTTATAGGTGTATATTGATTAAAGATGATTGGGATTTATAGCTCTATTTGTTATGGATTTGAAGAAGGTTTTTTTCTCCTATAAATTGTTTGAAAAATTACCCTAACTTTCCAAGATGAATATTGTGATCATTTTTCCATGCCATATTATTGGTTATTAATCGAGTTAAGGGAGGTATTTTGAGAATAGTGATATATGTTCATTCGAGTATTGATTTATGTTGACATGTCATTCTAGAAGCTGAGTAAGGATGTTTGAAAGAAATTAAGTCTGAGAATCATATTGGTTTCATTAGATTGATTCTGAATCCAAGTGCATGTGATCTATTTTAATTTAATTTGAAGTGGTATGCTTGGGTACCATATAGAAGAAAAAATACTATGCTAATTGTCACATGGTTTACGATGATGCATAGATTGAGTTAAATTGGTATAATATGACTTTCAAATAATAAAGAAAAATGTTCATAAATGGATACCTAAATAGAAACATTTAGATATTGTCCAATGATATTTGAAACAAACTTCATAGAGATTCCAATTAAACTAACACAACTCTATAGCACCAATTCAGATGGGAAGAATGATATTTCATTGAAAATATGAACAAAATATTTAATGAGGGTGATAGATGAGGATGTAATTTTTGGTTTGTAAGAGTATACAATGTATACAATATAGGGGGTGAATTATAGTTTAAAGAAAACTAAGAAAAACACAAATCCTGATAAGTTAAAAATATAAAACTCCAAATCCATCCTATGATCAGAGTGTATATAAGATTAAAAAACTGTTTGATATATCAGATTTCTTTAAGTATTACATTCACATCTATGCAAAAATTTATTAGAAATATTTGTAAAAAAAAATATTAATGTGAATTCAAAGTGGAAAATTAAACTTATAAAAAAATAAAAACAAAATCTTATACTAGTTAGAATGACATACGATATTTATAAAAGGTAAGTCTACTATTTAACCTTAAGAGTTAAGGATGTTAGAAATCCTGACATAGATATCCACAGTTTCAATAACTATAATGGTTTCCCCTTCCTTACTAGGAAATCCCTTGACACGATGATTGGAATGGATCTGTCTTCCAATCCCTTATAAGCCCTCGATCCGAAAAATTTGTATCAACTCTGTCTTTTGTAAAGAATAAATCCCTTGATACAATGATAAAAATATTTTCCTTCCAATCCCCATAATCCCAGTAGTTTATGGAATTTATTCTTGTATATTATTATCCCCAGAATCCATTGATCTAACCTTGATCGAACATAGTGAATAAAAAATAAAAACATTCTAATTAATTTTCAATCCAAATAAGGATTACTTATAACTAAAAATTTCAAAAATATTACCAAGATTAAGAATAAGATGTTCACACAAAGAGATCTTTAGACGTGTTGAGTTGAAAATGCATCAGCTCGCAACTCTTAAAATGACCTTTTATTTATTGGAAAAACATCAACAGTAATATTTCTATGTTTATTTCATTGATCTCCTATAGATTTCACATTGATAGATCATAATGATCTGGATCATGATATTGACAGTTAAGCATGATTGGTACTAACCTTTTTTAACATCATTTTATTTAGCACCATTACAATGCTATTATGGATTTCGTCCGATTGAAACAACTATAAATACTCTGATTATAGAATTTTGATAGTATGATGAAACTCACTATTGTTTTTCAATCCGATTAACTGAACAAAGGTTACTAAAATGTATATGTACTATTTTAGTCAGATTGTCAATATTTTTTCCAATCTTATAGATAGTACATTAGTCTAACCACTGGTCAGTACAATAGATTTTTCGATGTATCAGATGTACTTTTATTCTGATGGATCAAATTGATTAATAAAAATTTATATTCTTTTTTCTTTAGAATAACTTATATATTTTTTTATAAAAAATATTTGTTCTATAAAAACATACTAAAACACTTGGCATATATAAATTTAGTAAAATAGAGTTTTAAGAATGTTTTTGTGATTTCAAAAACTAAGGAAAGTAAAAGTAGAAATTATAAATTTCAACTCAAGAATCTCCCGCTTTTTGGAAAGCACAAAACATGACACTTAAAAAAGAAAAATAATAACTTTGAAATACATACAAACCTTTTTTTATTTTTAATAAATTTAGGGATATAATTCCAATAAAATTTGTAACTTTATCATATTTAAACCCCCATGAGTTAATACCATCGATTTCTTTATCATTGTTGATATGATGGAAAATATTATTTATTTGGAATACCCCCCTTGATAAAAACTTCCTTAGGGAGTTTACTTTTTTAGAAAATACCCAACCCTTAAATTTTTTTTCTAAACATTATCTCCCCATGACTATTCCTTACCTTTTTAAGAAAACTCTCCCAATTTAGAAAAAAATCTTCCTCTTTTGAAGAAACTATCCATCTTTTGGATTTTAAAAAGGAACAGGTAAGTGTATAAACTCCTAAATTGTTAGGAAAACATAACATACATAACAATTTTATCTTAATTAACTATTCATCCAAGATATGAAGGAAAGAACATACATCAAAAAAGAATTGGAAGAAATTAAAACATAAAGTATTGGGATAAAATCTCATTCATATTAATAATTAATGAAAAATGTTTCAAAATACATCATGATTTTAGTGAAAATAAATCATTCTTTGTTATACAGTTTCTTGATAATCACTTTTATCTTATTGATATATTCATGGTCCTTCCTTGATTCTACATCTTATGATACAAGTTTCACCCCACTCTTCTCTATAAGTGATAGTATTTGATTCTCCAACTCTAACATTTCAAACTTATCCCATTATTCATATTTTATTACTTTACAATTAACAACACTTCTTCACAACATTGAAGC